>PVKS010005302.1:0-86012 GCA_004027875.1 Aplodontia rufa | reverse complement strand
AGCCCCTGCGCCAGCCTCTTCCCTGCCCGTGCGGTGCAGTGGTATTCATGAAGGAGATGGATTTCATGTCCTCTTATTCACTTGGCTTTCTGACCTTATTTTCTCTTATTTTCCTAAGCTCTGGAAGAAATTCTGTCTGCTCTTTAGCCCTGCTTACATTTAAATCCACTTGATTTCTAGTCTGGGGCCTGCTGCTTCTCAAAGAGGGCCAGGGGTTCCCCGTGGAACCAGCACCCTTGTTACAAAGTAGAGGGATTCGGGAAGATTTTTACAGCTTGGGGCAGAGCGTTTGCAGGAATTTACTTTTGAGTGACTGTTTATTCTCTGTTCAGCTAGCTGCATTCTGATCAAATAGTCTGAAGACACCGGCGAGAGTTCTCAGAATGTGCCCAGGATGCTTTGAACTCAAAGACAGGCATTTAGAGTGCTCAGTAGTTTTCTAGTGATGATGATGACCAAGGTCACCTTTTCTGAAGTACCTACTTTGTGCTGATCTCCCAGGGGTTCCTGTCTTGGCCCTCTTGACTCTCCACATATGCAATATTAGACCCACTTTATAGGTTAGGAAACTGAGGCACAGAAATGTAATCAGCCTGAGTCATAAACCGCGAGTGGACCAGGGATCAAGTTCAGGTCTGAGCAAGTCTGCAGCTGGTCCCTCGGAGTCAGAGCACCCTGCAGAGGACGCCTGCACTCACTGCTCCAACCACATAGCACCAGCCCGTTCATCCTAACACACACATCTTTCTTCCAAAGCACGGATATTTCCATAAGAAAATAAAATCAAATTTTGCGATTCACTGGGACTTGACTGAAGGTGTCTCAAGATGTCACTAAAACCAAAGCCAGTTCTATCAAAGTGATGGAGCCCAGTCTTGGGGACCATCTTACCTGGATCCCTGTGCCATAGGCAGCGACCAGAGAAAAGGCCTGGGAGTCAGAATGAGCCAAGGGGGTGCTCTGTCAGGTACAGCTGAAAACACCAGTGCAGGCCTCACCATGCTCCTCCCACCCCATCTCCAGTCCCAGAAAAAACAAACTGAGTCTTTCTTAAGGTTTCCGCTGAGCAAGGGCCCAAAGGAAGAACAGATGAGCCCCTTAGCTCGTAAAGTGGCCTCACTGCCTTGCCCACGGCTAAAGAGCAAAGTGTCTCAGAGAGTCGCTGGCTTATCTGCTACAGTTGAGCTGCGTAACAGCCATCCCCTAGAGTCCACTGCTTTTCAGGGCTGGTGAGAAAAAGCTGCACTTTCATGCAAATTGGCAATTTCAGTGCAGACTCTGTGTACTCTCAAAGCAAGTACCGTGCAGGGGTCAGACAGAGATTCATGGCCTGTCCAGCAGCGTCCTGGACTCTCCTAGCAGGGTGTTCTGCTGGTGTCCAAGAGGCCACTTCCAAGGCTCCATCCTAGGGCTCTGTGTTCACCATTCTACAGATGCCAGGGTTTTAGGATTCCCTAGCTCCACCAACCAGCAAATGACCTCGCTGGCCAGAACTGGCCAGATGCAGATGAATTTCACGCCAGAGTCTGATATCCAGCCACTTCGTGAGCTACGGACTGGACATTTTGTGGAGCCTCTGGAGAACCGGAGAAGTCCCATTTTAGACACAAAGGGTGTCCCTTCTGCAGTTCACAGGTCTCCAGTGGATTTGCTAAAGGAACAGCTACCAATGCCTTCTCGATGTGCTGTGTAATACCCGAGCATTGGCTAATCATTTCTCTGCGGAATGAGGGGTGTTTACTCCACAAGTTTCAAGGGACACAGAGAACCCTGAACACCCAAGCGCCACGCCCTTCTTCCGGGCCCGCGCTGTGAGGCGGCACAGTAGGGCGGCCCGTGGGATGTTGATGCTGCCCCCACCACGCACATCTTCTGGGGAGCAAGCAGCATCCACAGGGCTCGCCAGCCATGGCAACCCATGCCCCCTCCCGGGGCTGCAGCTGTCACAGTCCCCGTCAGGCAGCAGCCTCACATTTCCCTGGCCTTGCTCGATGAGCAGACGTCTTGTTTGCAGTCACATTTCGGGGTGAGCCTTTGAAGATTGCATTCTGCGGCACTCACCAGAGATAAATTGTTGACTTTCCTTCCACTTTTGCCTAAGGACTCAGCTGAACACAACTCAGATCCAACTATAATCTTTTTAAGGAAGGCAAAATTGAGACAGAAAGGCCAGGATTTTTCTCCAAGTGGAAATAGAGGTGTATTATTTAAGAGACTGCCTAAATGTTGCTATTGAGACTTTATCAAGACTCATCGGCTTTGAAAAAGAGTCCACTGATTCTGCACTAATTCTTGTGTTTACCCCGGGTGAAGTGCCAATCTATGCATCAGATGTGACTACAGCGTGCTGTCCAGGGACTTATCACAAATGAGACGCTCTGGAAAAAGCTTTCGGCGGTCTTTGGGGACAGGGGAAGATGCGAATTTTGAAGATAGCTTTGGAGAAAAATTGACTAAATCCTTCATGTCATTTCCAAAACGAAAACCATGAGCCTGTCAAAATGGAACACAGCTTAGCAATGGAGACCAACTGGAGGTGCGACTAATCGGGTGGCTACTCGCCCCAGACAGCTCGAGTCTGCGGAAGCCTCGGTGCCGTTTATTTTCAAATTGCAGGGGAGAAAAATAAGCAAGCGTTGATTCTAGCCATACAGCTTTAACCTGTAAATGTCCTTTAAGGAATCAGATGATCAGATTTTCAGCAACTTTCTACTTTGAAATTGTTGTCAGGGTTTCATTAGAGAAAAAGAAAGCAAACGTTTGAATGAAGTAATGATCTCAAAACAGCTCCAAAGATCCATGCCTAATGCACAAAATCTTCCACATAGTATTTGGAGAGATGGCAGATTGCTCTCTGATGACTTAGGAAGGGCTGTGGATTTCCTCCATCAGCTTACAGTAAAAGGAAGACCAGAAGTGACTTTTTCCTTCAAAAATCCCCCCTTGGGTGGGCTGGAGCAGTGGCTCAATGGTTACAGCACTTGCCTGGCATGTGGAAGGACACAGGTTTGAACCCCAGCACTACATACTCAATGAAGTGTTGGTGCAACAAAAGCCACATGAAAAACTAAATAAAATTAATTCTCTATCTCTCTCTCTGTCTCTCACCATTCCCCTTGGGAACAGGCACCTTTGCCTCTGCTTCTTGTACACGTTCAGGTACAACTTAGATAAGCAGGCTGCGATCTCTCCCTCTGTGTGAGGTCCTAAGTTCCTGAATACAAAGGCACTGGCAGATACAACTCCTTCTAAAGTTTCGTGATGCACATACTAGGACTCTCTTGTTGGGGGTGGTGTTTAAGGCATTTAAAATACCTTCTTAAAAAGTGAATACCAAGGGGCTGGAGCGGTGGCTCAGCGGTTATGGTGCTTGCCTGGTATATGCGGTGACCCAAGTTCAAACCCCAGCACCACATGCGCAAATATGTGTCAGCAAAGCAAAGGCCAAATGAAAAAAATAAATAAAATTGATTCTCTCCTTCTCTCACTCTCGCTCTTAAAAAAAATTAAGGCTGGAGCTAGAGCGGTGGCTCAGTGGTTACAGCGCTTGCCTTG
Source organism: Aplodontia rufa (assembly GCA_004027875.1). NCBI lineage: Eukaryota > Metazoa > Chordata > Mammalia > Rodentia > Aplodontiidae > Aplodontia > Aplodontia rufa. The sequence continues at coordinate 82,457 of PVKS010005302.1, read as the reverse complement.
CATGACCGAGTTCGCGGGTTCAAGCCCCAGCACCATGTACACAATGAAGTGTCGGAGCAACAAAAGTCCATGAAAAGCTAAATAAAAAATTGATTCTGTCTTTCTCTTTCTTTCACTGTCCCACTCTCTTTTTAAAAAATTAATGCCAAAAAATAGTTTCAACTTTGCTATATCCTTAGAGAGGCAAATCTTCTTCAAATTGCAATAGTACTTAATTTTCTGTTTGTACAGAATTGAATAGTGTTTCCCACCCCTCAAAAAATTTCATGCCCAGGGTTGGGGACTTAGCTCAGTGGCAGAGCACTTGCCTAGCATGCGCAAGGCCCTGAGTTCGGTCCTCAGCCCTGGAAAAAAAAAGAAAAGAAAAAGAAAAAAAAATTTCATGCCTATGAATGTGACTTTATTCAGAGCAAAGGTCCTTGTGGATGTAATTAATTCATGTCGCCTCATCTTAGGTCCTAATTTCAGTGATTGGTATCCTCATAAATAGAGGAGACACAGAGATGGAAGAAGGCCCCAGGTCAACTGAGAGAGAAATGAGAGCAACAAACTTCGAGCAAAGAAATGCGAGGCTGGCGACCACCAGCAGGATCCAGGAGGAGGCGAGCACCATCCCAGATCCCACCTCCACTGTCGCTGGGGCACTCTCAATGCTCGTGCCTCGCCCTCATTTCTCTCCCTTCCAAGGCACCAGGTTCATGGTCATTTCTCACTGCAGCTGTGGGAGACTGGCATACTGCTGAAGAGATGCCTTTTATTGGGGTGCTTTATCCCTGATCTCATATTGTATGAAGAAATAAAATAGCACAGGGTCGCCAGCCCATGTGTCCCTTGCTGCCTACAGAATCCTCTGGGAAATGTTTTAACTCCCACCTCCAAGCTGCACTTCAACCTGACCAAATGAGAAACTGGGGTGGGCTCCAGATGTGGGCAAATCCAGGGCGTAGCTAAGCTGCCAAGGCCTTCTGGTGTTTGGGAGGCAGCTGCATGGCTCTGTCCTTGAACCACAGGCTTCAGGCCTAGTCCCGTCTTGACTCGATTGCTGGCTTCGTTACCTCCTCCCCACTGGTCCTTGGGCAAATCATTCAATTTATCTAATATTTACTTCCTGAAGTTGAGAATGAGGTGTGGCAGTTGATCTTTTTAAGTGTAAACATCTAGAAATGCCTGGCATGGAGCAGCCATCAAATAGCCATGTGTTCCTTTTGTTCTCCTAACACACAGAGGCAATTCGGCAAGCCGGGCTCTGCGGAGAGCTGGAGAATCAGATCCTGACCCCGCACCCAGTGCTCACCTCCTTACCTGTGAAACAGGGGCTCAGCGAGCCCAGAGGAGTTCACACAGGGAAGTACAATGATTTACTCAGCCAGGTAAGCACTTCCAAGGGCACCTGGCACTTTTAAGCACTCAGTGAAAGTCAGCTCCCATGATGGAGAGGATCTGATAGCACAGCGCAGCCCTCCCCTTCATAAGACGGGGCTCTGCTTGTAAATGCCAGCCTCGCTTCTCTTCACAATCGTGGGGACAGGGACGGAAGTGCCAGATAAGGAGCTGCAGGCTTGAGTTCTGAGCTCAGCTGAGACTTTTCCTCCCTCTCCATCTCAGGACTCAATTTGCAAAAGGAAAGTTTTAAAAACTGACCACTAGCTTTTAAACCTGTAATGCCAGAGGCTCAGGAGGCTGGGGCAGGAGGATCACAAGTTCAGGGCCAGCTCCAGCAACTCAGTGAGACCCCGTCTCAAAAAAAAAAAAAAAAAAGAAAGAAAGAAAAAGAAAAAAAGACTGGGGTTGTGACTCTGGTAAAGCACCCCTGGGTTAAATCTCCAGTACCAAAATTAGTCAATTAATTAATAAAAGCTGACTTTATGGTACCTTCTCACATATAAATAAAATTTCTATGATCATCTGAATCGTATAAACTGATAGAACGTGGGATGTGTTCAGCAAATAAACCCAGTGCTTCTATGGTTAAGATGATTTTGAGGTTAGAATTCACACAAATCCAGGATTGACAGAAAGGAATCAAATTCCATTTCACTGGAGCAAGGGATAATCCTGGGAATGTTTTCAAGCAGATTCAGGCCAAAGGCATCCGAGTCCACAGTGGGACTGTGGCTCAAGGCCATCCGGAAGGCACAGCAGCTGATACGTGACCTAAAACTTCAGAACCAGCCATACGTGAGTCCACGGACTGATGCTCTCTCTCTAGCGGGAAATTAGGTAATGTGGATTAATGGTCTTAGAATGCTCAGGAATTACGTTTCTAGGAACGTGTCTGGAGGAAGCGTAAATCTCATTTTTTTGTGCTTTCGGAATCAGCAACCAAACAATCTGGTCAGTCCAGGGGGAGTTCAGTTACCAGGGAATTCATCAACAGTGGCAGGAGCAGGCCACAAAGAGGTGTCTTCAGCTCCAGTGTGAGATGTGAATGCCTCCACCCACCCTGCGATGCGGGACCAAGGCCTTGCTCTGAGATCCGTCCTCTTGGCCAGGGGCTCTGATGTCTCCTGCACCACACCTACGAAATGCATGCTCTTAGCTCTGCACCCTGGTTTCTCTAAAGTGGGACATGCGCTTATAGGTACTTGGGTATCAGTCTGAAAGGAGACTCTCTCTGCATTTTGCAGTTTTATCTTCTCCCATGGCTCCCACTCGCCTGGCCCATTCCTACTTTTGTAGCAATTTTATTACTACTTCACTTACTGATTCTCCCTAAAGCATTTGACTTAGTTTTAAAAGAAGGGACCACTCTCTTTTCCCCCTTACACTTCCGAAAGTGCTATTCCAGTCAACTTCATCACAACGGCGCTAGCATGAGCAGGTTGGGAAACAAACGCAACCTATAGCCAGTCACCTCTAGCAGCGTGAAACGGGTTCCTATGCAGCCAGCTCCGGGCACGGAGAGCAATTGCACAGCCGCAGGCCAGCTCAGGAGGAGGGTCTCTCCTGAGCTCAGGCTCACGGCTGCAGACTCATGTGCAAAGGCATTTAGTGGGGTAGTAACTGGCGCTGGCAAAAATTTAAAAAAAAAATTTTAAAACATGCAAACAGCACAAACAGACAGTGAAGAAATAATAGAGGTGCAAATGGGGGTGCAAATGAGCGTGGCCCCTTACGACAGCCTGGGACGTAGATAGAAAAACTGCACCTCGAAAGCTGTTTTATGGTATGAGTAAGGCCCACAATATTATCACAGTGCATAATCCAATAAAGATTTACCAGGCAATAGGATTTTTACAAATTTGATTTTGATTTTGCATCTTTCTTAGAAAATTCAGAGTGAGTCGGGTCTTAGTCAAATGGAGTTGATGTCCTCTTGAGCTCTTTGTTTACTTTGCCCTTGGCTTGTGTGGTTTAAACATTATTTTTAAGAAAAACTTATACTATGCAGGTAGTAGAAAAATGCATTTAACCTTGGTGGGGGGCACATCTTCCTTCCGGTCTGACTAAAGCTCTGCTAGATCAACCTCCTGCAGAAGACAGCCAATAGCTCGGGATAATAAAATAAAATAAGACTTCTGCTCTGTGGAGGGCGAACGACAGGCTCTAGAGGGAAGCCGTCTTTTGTTTTTTGCTTTTTTTTAATCCAGAGTAACAGGCATGAGTTTATTTCAAGGGCAAGTTGACATCTGATAGAAACCGATGATATGGGGTGAGATTCCCATTTCCACACCTTTAGCCTGAGGGGTAAGTTAAAGTTGTCCCAATGCAAGTAGCTAAATTTCTACAAGAAAGCTTGATCGTTTGGCTCAGAGATCCCAAGGACTCAGATCGAGGCACCCAGGGGCATGGAGAGTTCGTTGGGAGAAGAGGGAAGGTGGGCCCAAGCTCTCTGACACCTGACCCTTGTAGGTGACGGGGAGAATGCAAAGCAGGCTAAATATAAAGAGTTGACCTACCTACAATCTGAGTTGCTCCAAGACAGAGTTCTCAGTTTGAGTTCAACTAAAGAAGGGTTTTTACAAAATCAGCATTCTTCAGAGAAATATAACAGAATCCAGATGACATTCCTAATGTCCAGGACATAATGTAAAGTTACACAACGCAGAAGAAACAAGGAAGCATGACTTACCAACAAGAGAAAATACAATAGGTGGAGACCAATTGCAAAATGATCCAAATTTTAAAATAATCAGATAAGGGTTTCAAAGCAAGGAGAGAAATGAAAATCAGCTCTGTATGCTTGTCATCAAATAAATAGGAACAGTAAGAAAAAAGAAGCAAAGAAGACTCTTATAGCGCCAAAGACAATGTGTGAATGATTGTGCAATATTACACATTTGTCCAAACCCATAGAACACACAACAAAAAATAGAAAACTCTAATGCAAACTATAGACGTTTGGAGATAATGGTGTGTCTGACAAATCATAATGATGGGGTGTTAATAATGGGGGAAAGCTGTGAGCTTAGGGGGCCCAGGGGACCTGTGGGACATCTCTACTTTCCTCTTAATTTTGTTGTGAACCTAATACTGTTCTATATAATTAAGTCCTTTAGAAAATACACAACACAGGAAATACATTCCTTGTGTGGTCTTAATAGCACACTGGATATGACAGAGGAAGAAGTTTGTGAGCTTGAAAATGGGCCACCAGAAATCATCCCATCTGAAAAACACAAAGAAAAAGATTTTTTAAACGAACAAAGACTCAGAAACCTGTGGGACAATAGCAAGAATTCGACCATCAGTGCAACTGGTAGAGAGGAGAAGAAAGCAAGACTAGGGTGGAACACATTTGGGGAAATATCAGCTAAAAGTTTCCCAAATTTTATAAAAGACATAAATTTAGAGATAAGAAAATTAGAACCCCAAGCAAAAAAAAAAAAAAAAGAAGGGCAAAGAAGTTCGTACTGGGTCACCCACAGTCAGGGTTCAAAATCGGAGATGAAGAGGAACCCTGGAAAGCAGTTAGAGAAAAACGAAATATTCACACAGGGGACACAAATCAAACGACCTCGTCCATTGCAGAAGGCCAGGATACACCAGAGCGGCAGCTTCCAAGTTCCAAGAGAAAGGTTGTAACTGGTAACTCAATTTCCAGGTCCAGTGCATGTATCTTCTAAGAATTAAGACAAAGGGCTGGAGTGGTGGCCCAGTGGTTGGAGCGCTTGCCTGGCATGTATGAGGACCTGTGTTCAAACCTCAGCACCACATGCACAACTAAGTGTCGGTGAAGCAAAGGCCAGATGGAAAAATAAATAAAATAGATTCTCTCTTTCTCTCCCTCTTTCTTTAAAAAAAATATGTATAGCAAAATTTAAATTAGGTATTTTCTGATTGGAATTAAAATGTTGATGTCATACATACAATAACTATAGTGGAGAAGTGAGGGGGTAAGTGAACCCGCCTACACACTCACAGTTTGCACACTTTACATGGTGTAAGCAGACCAGGGCAAGTGAAGGCTATGTACTGCAAAGTCCTCAGAAAGTACTAAAAATGCAAAGATGAATAACTGAAAAGTCAAGAGACAAATTGAAATGAAATTCTCAAAACGTTCATAAAATCTGAAGGGAAGGGCTGACAGGGAAGAACTGAAGGAGAAACACATGAAACAACCCAAAACATAAAAGTACAAATGGTTGATCTAAATCCAAACATGTGAAAATGCTCTAATGTTGGTTGACCAGATTCTCTAATTAAAAGGCAGAAACAGAACCGTTAGAAAAGAAGAAAGAAAAAGAGGTGGACACGACTGTATGTGATCTACAAGATTTTTAAATATAAACATACAGATGGGTTGAACGCACACGAGTGGAAAATTCATCTATAATGAAAATTACAAGCATCAAAGGTTGGAATGACTGTATTGATATATCAGACAGTATGGAGTTCCGGAGTGGGGCGTTTATATTATACCAAAATCTGGAGAATTCTTTTTTTTTCAAATGCACATGATACCTTCAGTAAGACATAAGACACGTTTCACTAGATTCAGAGCATGGTCTCTGACTCCAACAATTAGAAATCAAATAACAACAAAAAATTCAGAAAATGCCAAATATTTAAAAGTAAAAGAACATACTTCTCCATAGTGCATGGGTCAAGAATAAGTCACCAAAGACATTATAAAATATTGGCACTGAATGGTAATGGAAATGCATATCAAAAGTTGTGGAATTGAGGTAGGTCAGTGCGCAGAGGCAAAGTAATCACTTTAAATGTTTTTATTGGAAAAGAAGGCAGATCTAAGTGATCCAAGGTTCCGGCTTAAGGCACTAGGGAAAAAATGGAGCAAAGGAAACAGTAGATGGAAGGAAATACTAAATGTAAGAGCAAAAATCTCCTCAATATTGAAACAAAACTACAAAAAAAAATCAATATAACTGAAGATTTCCCACACACTACTGGGGCTGAGCCCAGGGCCACTCTACCACTAAGCTGTGATCTCCCCAGGCCTTTTTATTTTGTGAAAGTTCTGGCCAAGTTTCTCAGGCTGGTCTTGAACTTGGGGTCCTCCGGCCTCAGCCTCCCCGGTCACTGGGATCATACGTTCGCACCACTGTGTCTAGCCCACAGCTTGTTCTTGGAAAGATAAACATGATTAAAATGCTTCTAGCATTTCTGATCAAGAAAACAGAGAAGGCACAAATCAACAATATCAAGAATGAGACAGGAGCTGGGTGCCGTGGGTGGTCCATGCCTATAATCCCAGCCACTTGGGAGGCTGAGGCAGGAGAATCACAGGTTCAAAGCCAGCCTCAACAACTCAGCGAGGCCCTAAGCAACTTAGCAAGACCTTGTCTCAAAATAAAATATAAAAAGGGCTGGGGGCATGGCTCAGTGGGAAAGCAATCCTGGCTTCCATCTGTAGTACCAAAAAAAAGAGAGAGAGAGAGAGAGAGAGAGAAGGACAGGAAACAGTACTGCAGATTCCAAGGGGATTAAAATATAATAATAGGTGACACAAACTTGGTGGCAAATGCTTTAGAATATAGAATCTCAACAGCCATATCTATAAAAATATTAGTTTATCAAATGCCCACAGAGAAAACTTCAGACCCAAGAATAGCTTCACGGTTACTTCTATCACTTGAATGAAGCAGTTACGCCAGCCATATAAAACTCTCCCTAAAAATGGGGAGGAGGTCCTTCCCCGTTGTTTATGAAACATAAGAGCAAAGCTTGACATAGAAATAAACACATATATCCATATCCATCAATCATGGATATGGATGCAAAATATTAGCAAAAGGTTCAGAGCACAGTAGGAGTAAGGAGGTCGGCGACCCAGTGGTGCATCCCGGAAGCTCAAGGCTGAACTGGCTTCCAGGCATCCAGGTAATTCACAGCGTGAACAGACTGAAGACGGTGCATTGGATCATCTCAATAGCTGTAGAATGAGCATTTAACAAAACTCAGCACCTACTCACGACGAAACTAGAAATAACATCAACCGTTCGTAATCTCCTATTTAGTGGTGATTGACCAAAATTCTCCCCATGGAGACTGAACACGGCCCGGCTGTCCACTCGCACCGCTCCTGTTCAACATTGCGCTGGAGGGTCTAGCAGGCACCAGAGACAATGTAAGTAAACAAATCAATCAGCCGGAGTGCAAGGAAGAAGTGAAACTCTCTTTTCAGTGGGCTGGAGCGGTGGCTTGGCGCTTACAGAGCTTGCCCAGCATGCGCAAGTACACGGGTTCAAACCCCAGCACCACGTACAAAACTAAGTGTTCGAGCAACGAAAGCCATGTGAAAAATTCAATAAAAATTTATTCTCTCTCTCTCTCTCTCTCTCTCTCACTGTCCTTCTCTCTAAAAAAAAAATCTCTTTTCAAATAGCATACTGCTTACATAGACAATCTGAGGGAATTGCCCAAGCCACTACTAGAATTAAGCAGTGAATTTTGCAAGGTCAAAAGATAGAAGGTAAATTTTTAAAGAAAGATTGTGACAAACCATTGAAAAATAAATTTAAATAACAAATCCATTTATAACACCATTAAAAAAAAGATACAAAGCACTACTGGGCATGGTGGCACACACCTGTAATCCCAGCAGCTTAGGAGGCTGAGGCAGGAGGATCACAAGCTCCAAGCCAACCTCAGCAGCTTTGTGAGGCCCTAAGGCAAATTAATGAGATGCTGTCTCAAAATGAAAAATTAAAAAACAGGCTGGGGATGTGGCTTAGTGGTTAAACACCCCTGGGTTCATTCAACCCTTCAACCAAATTTAAAAAAGAAAAAGGAAAGGAAAGAAAGAAAGAAATGCAATAAACTACCACACCACTGCTCATGGTTGCATGCTTGGAATCGCTAACCACACACAGCTGCCAAAAAGTTAAAATCTCAGTTCCTCGTGACACAAACCACAGTGTCAGGACCAATGGGTGGCTAGTGGCGACCCCTCCTAAACACTGCAGAGAGATAACATTTTTATCATTGCAGAAAGTTCTCATGGACAGCACGGGCTCACATACGAAAGCAACACTGAAAAATGGACAAGACCAGAAAACTTTTACTCCCTGACTTGACAGCCCCCGGCAAGGTCACAGCAAATGCTCCTTATCACACTTGCCTAAGGAAACACGTCAGTTCCTGACCTGAGGGCTGGAGAGGTTTCTTTAACAAGCCATGTGGGATGATAGCCACAAAAGAAAACCCCGAAAAGTTAGACTTCACCAAAATTAAAATCTTCTTCTCATCAAAAGAGATCACAAGGAAATTCACAGGCAAGCCACAGTCTGAGAGGAAGTGTTTGTTTAACAGATTCCTGGCATGGGACTGGTACACAGGATACGCTAAGAACCCCTCCAACTCACCAGTGAAAACGTAAACAAGCCCTCTCCTCCGAACACACAGGCGGCGAAGCTCTAGAAAGAGGCCTCCCAAACCAAGATGCACGCGTGTCCTAAGCGCGGAGAGAAGGACTCAGGAAAACTGGGGCCGTGATTCTAAAGCAATACACACCTATTGCCAGAGCTAAAGAGGAGAAGGGGCAGCCACAGCACGCTCCTAAACTGTCGATGAGAATATAAAACGTGCAGATACCATAGAAAACACCTGGAGAGGGCTGGAGCCGCCGCATGCGCAGGACCCAAGTTCAAACCCCAGCACCACATACACAACTAAGTGTTGGAGCAGCAAAGTCCAGATGAAAAACTAAATAAAGTTATTTTTAAATAATAAATAAAGAAAAAAAACCTTGAGATTTCCTTAAAAAAGAAAAACCCAAATAGACCTATCCTACAATCTAGGAAATCCACAACTAGGTATTTGCCCATGGTCAATAAAAAATATACATACTCATTCACAAAATGTTGTATGCAAAAAAAAAATTTGATTGCATGATTGCATATATACATAATAACCTAAAACTAGAAACACTTCCATGTTCAGTAGCTGGAAAATGGATAAACAAATTGTGATCTGCAACAGTAAAATAAAAGGCTTCAGCAACCAAAAGAACCAACTATCCAACTATTAAGTTACGCAACTAGGCAAATCGACCTCAGAAATACGCTGAGTGAAGGAAGCCAGACCCCAGAGGGTCACCCATAGTGTGTTATTCTATTTATATGAGGCTCTAGAACAGGCAAAGGTAATCGATAGGCGGGGCTGGAGCGGTGGCTCAGCGGTTACGGCACTTGCCTGGCATGCGCACGTGCGCAGGTTCAAACCCCAGCACCACGTACACAACGAAGTCTCGGAGCAACGAAGGCCACATGAACAACTAAATAAAATTGATTCTGTCTTTCTCTCTCTCTCTCTCTCACTGTCCCTTTCTCAAAAAAAAAAAAAATAAGTTAATCAATAATGTAAACCGAGGTTACTGTTTTGCCTCCGGCGGTCTGGGCTGTGGATTGACTGGGGAAGCAGCGGGGAATCTTTCTCTATGTGGGTGGGGGTTGGGTTGCAGAAAACTGAATGTGTCAAAATGCAGTGCTTTCTGCTCTTGCATGACAACTTGCTACACACTCGGAGACTTAACACGGCCCATGGTATGATCTCAAGGTTCCTATTGGTCAGATGTCTACGTACAGCCTGCCTGGTCCTCTTCCAGGGATCAAGGATGCTGTCAACAGGACAGGGCGGTGGCGTCCTCACCTGAGGTCGACTGAGGAGGAAGGCACTTCCAAGCTGGCTGGGGTTGTCAGAAAACAATTCTTGCAGCTCTTAAACTGAAGGCTTCAGCTTTTTGCTGGATGTCTTCTGGACTACCCTCAGGTGCTGGTGCCCACCATTCCTACAAGATGCCCTTGTCACATGGGCTTCTCCAGCCTGGCCTCTTACTACATCAAGCTCCCTCAGGCCCCCAGTCCTGTCTGCTGGCACAATGGACATGCTGAGGACACTGTCCTTGAACCTCTGGAGATCCTCTGCTGTCCCTGAGAGGCTCTGAGTGGCATGAGCTCCTAAGAGACCCTTTGGTGAGACTGAACACCCTGATCTTTCGATCTTTGGGATTTTAGCAAAAGGTTGAGGAGTCACACCCTCAGATTTTTCTCTAGACCACACTATCTTAATTTGAGAATCTATTGCCAATTGCAAAGGCTTAGTGTTTTCAAAATCATCTATTCCTGTTTTCTCTTTGTTCAAAGATTCTCTCAATTTAGCCAGGCACCGTGGTAATCCCAGCTACTGGAGAGACTGCAGCAGGAGGATCACAAGTTCAAGATCAGCCTGAGCAACTTCGCAAGACCCTGTCTCAAAATGAAAAAAATAAATAAATAAAAGGGCTTACCGTCAATCTCGTAGAGGGCTCCTGGGTTCAATCCCCAGTAATAAAAAACAAAACTCTCAATTTGTCTCTCTCCTCTCACATTTTACTGTAAGCAGCCTGAAGAAGCCAGAGAATACCATCAACACTCCTTGGAATCCTCCATCACCTGCTAGTTCTGCTTCCCCCATAACTGCAGTGACAATCTTGCTAAGCTTTCTTCCACTACCTGACCCCTTGAGTCCACGTTCCTACTCCTGCCCCTTCAGGGGGACTTCTGCTTTCTCTCTCATGCTTCTCTGGCAGGTTCTGAAGCCCTCGCCCTCTCAGGCCTTTGTTCCAGCCACACCCTGCTTCTAGGCATCAATCCCTGTCCGCTGCTAATGCTCTGGAAGAGATTCCCACAAATATGCTTAGAACAACACGCTTGTATTGTCTCCACTTCTGGGATCGGATGTCCAGGCCTCCCTTGGCCAGGTGCTCTGCCTTCGTCGAGAGGCTCAGCCCAGGAGGGACGCACGTCCAGGTCCTCTACAGTTTGAGAGCTGCTTCCATGCAGTCAAATAACCCAGGGCCCAGAGCTTCACTGGACTTTGACTGGAGGTCCCCCTCCTGCCCCCGGGGCCACACCACAGTCCATTACCACAAGGGCTTTTCCAACGGTGCCCCTTGCTTCATTAAGCCCACAAAAAGTCTCTAGATAGGGGCTGGAGAGGGGTCTCAGCAGTTAAGGTGCTTGCCTGGCATGCACAAGGACATGGGTTCGGACCCCAGCACCAAGTACTCAATGTGTCAGAGCAAAGAAAGCCACATGAAAAAGCTAAATAAAAATTGATCCTCTCTTTCCCTCTCTCTGTCCCTCTCTCTTTAAAACGAAAAAAGTTTCTAGATCCAGTCTACTGGCAAAATGGGATTTTACTTCAACGTGACATAACCGTGGGAGTGAGATCTGACCCCCGGTTACAAGCAAGTCACAGTGGGGTTAAAACAGGGTGCAAATACCAGGAGGCAGGCATAATTAGGCCCACTTTGGCATCTATTCACCATTCTCAGGGATTACAGCACTTAACATGTGGACATTTTTCATCAAAAGAAAAAATAGATTGAACTCTAAATGTGCACTCTGGATGGTTTAGGGAGGCGTACGCTGAAAAGCATCAGTAAAAGGAAATGGATTGATGGGGGATAGGGGATGGATAAATGTGCGATCAACAGCATAGAAAAGGTTAATGGCAGAAGCCAGGTGTGAGCGGCCTCTGAAAAGCCACCTCACCATTGCTACACCTTGGAAATGTTTCATAGTAAAACATCAGAAGAATAAATGTCCATTTATTAAAAATAGCATAGATGGGGTTTGGGATTTAGCTCAGGGGCAGAGCACTTGCCTAACACGTGCAAGGCCCGGAGTTCAGTCCTCAGCCCTGAAAAAGGAAAGAAAAAAAATAGCATAGATGTAGGGGTTGTTGTTGAATAATGAGAGCAAGGCGCATCTATCTCTTCATACTTCCCAGCACTGTCTCACTTTACCACTAAGCATGAATTTTGTATATAATCAGGAGTTTGGAAAATTCATTTAATTGACAATCAGCCAGTGCATCAGGCTAAAGATCAACCCAGTACCATCTTCCCACGGATCAGTGTCCAGGGGTCAGGAAGTGCACCCCAGAAACACTCCCGAGTCCCCCTGGGAGCCAGCGTGGGTCCCCCTGGGCTCCCCAAGGCCACTTGTTTTCAACATGAGCCTGACAGTGGGACAGCGCTGTCCTGAACTGCTCCTCGACTCCAGGTTCTCCTCTCAGGCACTCACATCTCTGCATTTGGTTTTAAAAACAGCTCTAAGTTCATGCTAAGCTCTGTGATTCAGATTCCACCATAAAAAGAGCTGTGAACCTGGAATGCTCACGGCTGAGTCAACCTCATGCCTCATGCACCTACCCTGCGCTGGGAGGTAAATGAATTAGACAGTACTCCCAGACCACATCACATCCTAGCCAATGAAAACAGCAGATGCTTGGGGGATGAGGTCGCTGGCGCACGCAGGCCGAGACATTAGCTCTTCTTGTTTTCACTTTTCAGAAAGGGGATAGTTCTGGGCGGTCAAGCACGTCATTGCGGCACTCATGTTTAATACGTGGGTCTTGCAATATGGAAGAAACTTCCATGGCTACCTGTGTGTTAGTCACACCTTCTGTGTGGTCTGCGCTAGGGGCAGGGGTGTGGAAGAGAAGGGAAAGTAGGTCTACCAGACCATCAGCAAATGACACAAGACAGCGTGTGACCATGGGCTCCTACAATCGATCCTTCAATCCACCATTTACCCGCTGTACAATTAGCAGAAAACAGGACACTGGCCTTCAAGAGCTCAGGGTGATGAAGGAACAGACCAGAGACACAGCGATCGGGGTTACAGAGCACCTAGAAATTAGTAGGCAAGAAAGCCAAGACCCTTAAATGATGGGTTAAAAACTGGGGTCAGCCTTACGTATCCTCTTGGCTCTGATGCTGTTGGGGGTTTCAACAGTTACCTGACTGCCCCTGGGCTGGAGTGTGGACTCAACCCAGAGCCTGCAGTTTGGGGCAGATAAGGCCTCTTGGGACACCGAAAACATGATCAGGACAATGGATAGATGAGGACCCATCAACAGTGACTTAACCCTCTTGACCAGCCCTGTTTCAGTGAAGGCTTCCGGGGTGGAAAATCAGGGGCCAGGGGCAATTTTGCTGACTGTGCTGTTTGGGAGGTCCAATCTGAATTCTGAGCACTCTGACATAAAATGTGTGTGTGACACGCTGCATGTACTTAAGAATGCTACACACGCACACACCTACGAGAGCATCACTACAGCTACTCAACTGAACAACCACATTGTTTGTTAATAAGGTCAATTTTACTTCCTAGGCTCATATCAGGTTGTCTTTTATTTGCTTTTCTTGCCTGATTGCCCTGGCTAGAACCGTCAGTACAATAACAAATAGAAACAGTGAAAGAACACACCCTTATCTTGCTCCTGATCTTGGGGGAAAAAAAATTCACTCCCTGATGCTGGCGGGAGGTATTTTGCAGAAGCCCTACATTACTCTCAGGAAACCCCTTCAAGTCCTCGTTGCTGAGAGTTGTTTGCTTGCTTGTTTTGGAGTGGATATTGGGTTTTGCTGGAAGCTTTTGTAGGGGAGAGATGGAGGGCATCCACTAGAATGATCAGACAGTTTGCTCCCACTGCATTACATTAGTTGATTCAATTACATCAGCGTGAGCCACACGTGGCGTGAGAGTCTAGCTTTGTTGCCTGTCGCTCAATACAATTTTATAAAATTTTGGTTACCATTTTTGCATCTGTGTTCGTAAAGGACGCTGGCCTGTAATTCCCTTTTTTCATAACGTCTTTTTCTTAGTTTGATATCAGGCTAGTACTGGCCTTATAAATGGGTTTCCCCCACTATTTGAGTGTTTTAAAGATGTGTGTGGCACTGGTATTATCTCTTCCTTCTACGTCCGGGAGAATTCACCAGTAAAGCCATTTCCACTTGACATTTTCCTTGTGGGAAAGCATATCATTGCAAATTTGATTTCTACCATGGATTAGGGCTAATGAGGTTATCTAATTTTTAATTAGTGAGCATTGGTAATCCATGTTCTCCAAGACATTGGTCCATTGCACCTAAATTGCAAGCTTATCTGCATGAAGTTTCCATATTGCTTTCTTCTCATATTTTATATGTATAAAATTTATAATGATGTCATCATTGTCAGTGCCTTTCTCTGATATTCTTCATTTGGTTCTTTTCCCTGCTCAGTCTGTATAGAGATTAATCAATTTTACTGATATATTTTTTTAAGAGAGAGTGAGAGAGAGAGAGAATCGATTTTATTTATTTTTATCTGGTTTTTGTTTTTCCAGCACTTAGCTGTCTATGTGGTGCTGGGGTTTAAACCCGGGTCCTTGCGCATGCCAGGCAAGTGCTCCACTGCTGAGCCACCGCTCCAGCCTTTTACTGATCTATTTAAAGTGCCATCTTTTGGTTGTTCATTTTCCCTGTTGTCTAGTTGTTGCTGTATTGTGTTTTTCATTGATTTCCACCCTGTTCGGTTTTATTTCCTTTCCTCTACTCCTTTTGAATGGGTTTTCTGTTATTTTATGTATCTTAATGTGGAAACTGAGGTCATTCATTTGAGGTCTTCCTTCATTTCTACTGTTGGGGTTCCACACATCAGGTTTCCCTTTAAAAACCCCTTTAGTAGTATTCTGTGAACTCTAAAATGCTGTGTTTTGATTTCCACACAGTTTAGAATACATTCTCAGCTGCCTTCTGATTTCTCCTTGACCCATCAGTTGTGTAAAAGTCCGTTTAGTTCCAAACACTTGGGGATTTTCCAGGTGTCTTTTGGTTGCTGCTTTCTCATTGACTTCAAAGCAGTCAGGCAGCACTCTGGACAGGACTTGAATGACCTCTTTAATTGATTGAGACTTGTGTTCTGGCCCCGCATGTGATTGATCCTGATAAATACCATCCATTTAACAGAAAAGAAAGGGCACGCCCTGACCCTCAGATGGAGTGTTCCAGAACATGGAACAGGTCAGGTCTATCCTCACCAACCTTCTTAGTGTTCGCTCTCCAATTATTGAGAGAGGTGTGCTGAAGTCCCTGACTGCATCTGAGCAGCCTCCTATTTTTTCCTGCACACTTTGCTCCATTTGTGTTGAAGTTTTATTATTAGGGATATAAAGAAGGAGAATGGGAAGGGAAGGGAGAATGGGAGAGAAAAGGAGAACATGAACTGAAATCCATTTCCATGCATGTGTGAGTTTGTCAGGATGAACCCAACTACTATGCATAACATAAAGCTCTAATAAAAATAATTTGAAAATGTACTATAACTGAATTGAATTCAGTATCATTATGAAATGAATTTCTTTATCCCTGGGAATATTCTTTGTCCTGAGTTTACTTTAACTGTTGTCAATACAGCCACTCCAGTTTCCCTTTTTAACAATTATTCTTTTTAAAATATTGTGGTAAGAACACTTAGCATGAGACTTTTAACAAACTACTATGTGCACAGCGTTGTCTTATTACTGCTTCCTGTGCTGCTTATCACCTGGCATACCTTTTTCCATCTCTGTGTCTTTGTATTTAAGGTACATTTTTTTGTAGGTAACATATAGGTGGTTCTTCCTTTTTCATTCAGTCTTACAATCTCTGCCTTTTTAGTTGGAATATTTCACTATTTACATTTAATGTAATTGTTGGTAAGATTAAGCTTACGTCTGTAAACTTGCTATTTTTCTACTCATTCCATTTGTCCCTTGTTTTCCTCTGTTTCTCTCTTGCTTTGAACTGACTGTATATTTTTTATAACTTTATCAACTTGTGTTAGCCTGTGAGCTATATAACTAACTAATTTAATAGTAGCTTTGGGTTTTATAGTATTTATTTTTAACTTAACACTGTCTAGCTTCAACAGATGTCTTATCACCTTATATATAAGTGCAAACCACACAATAGTACATTTCCATTTCCCACTGGGGATCTTTGTACAATTATTGTCATGCATTATGATTTGTTAAAAGTGAACTCTCATTCAAAAACTCTTATCAATAAGAAAAGTGTCCTAAATATCTGCCCATGTAGTTGCCATTTCTGGTACTGTTGTTCCCTTGCAAAGATCTGTAATTGAAAATAGTATGGATTTCCTTCTAGCTGAAGTTATGTCTATTGGTAATTAATTATTTCAGCTTTTTGAATGTGTTTATAATTATCTGAATCTAGAATGTAATTTTGCTTTATGTATAAACTCAAAGAGTCTGGGAAATACAATTTTCATATAAAATTTCTAGTAATGTGACTGCTACATCATTAGGGATAAAATATTATTCCTTCTTTTTCTAAACTTGACCAGTTGCCATTTTGGAAAATTGCATTACCAATGACAAGAACAGCCATGGGTCCAGAGTCACCATCCATTGTGGGGTGTAGCCTTCACCCCTATTTCAACAGCTGCTCTAGGGCGATCTTGTTACTATTTCCATAAGTTCCTTCAGGAAGGGCTGCTAGGTCCTGCTTTGTTATGCAAAGAGTTAGAGTGGGTTGGAATGTGCTGTTACCTAGTTGTTTGTACTCAAAATCTGCATAACCCCTGGCAACTCCCTTAGAAGGATTATTGATTCCTTGGCTGTCTCCCCTCCTCCTCTATAAAAACCTGTGTGCCTTGATAATAAATGGATTCTGAGCTGCCATCAGCTGCGTGTGCTTGCCTCGTTTCCCCGGCTGGGAGGGAAGGGGTCCCCGGACAAGGGGGGACCCGGGTTCCAGCCGTCGGCACTCACCCTCCTCCTGATCAGCTCCCGGGGGGCAATCCAGCCCCCCACAATCCATTTAGCAGCTGCCTTCAATGACACCGAAGACTCCCAGGTGGTCTGGGCATGGTCAAATGCTGCATTATGACTTTGAGCATAGTCTTCCTCCAGCATCTGCATGTGATTTTATTACAAATTATTTTTCCATCATTTCCTTTTGCACTATGATGAGGCTATTATAATGAGGGTATTTCTTTTAATTATATACATAATAGGCTATATAACCTCTGACTTCCACATATATGACATACGTTGTATGTTTCATGTATACTTAACAAATTACTTCCAAAGAAAATAAAGAGGGAGTATCAGGCATCTACTGGTGCATTACGAACTGCCCCAAAACTTAAAAGCTTAAAGCAATCGTCATTTCTTCTTTCACAGTTCTGTAGGGTGGCAATCTGGGCAGGGCTCAGCTGGGATGGCTCATCAATGCTCCACTGCAAGCTGGCTGAGTGCACTTTGCCTTGGCAATTAGATGGAAGATCAGCCAAGTCTGGCTTTGTCCTAGATAGCCACTTGTCCAGCAGTTGGCTGTGGCACTCAGATTCTCCTTCACACAGCCTTTCTGCATGGCTGGATCAGGCTTCCTCCCACCACACCTTGGTTCTAGGAGGGAAAATGTCGAAACTGCAAAGCTCTGGAGGCCTCAGCTCTGAAGTCACATTTCTATTGCATCGTATTGGCCATGGTTAATCACAGGCCAGCTTGCATTCAAGGGGGTGGAGAAGGAGACACCCTGCTTGATGAGAACAGCAATGTTATGGAGCCAAGGGAGTATGTGCATGCGTGGAGCAAGTGTGGCCATGTTTTGTCATTTTCTACACAGCATTACAAAATATTTGTTATAAGAAGGGACATTAAATCTGATGAGATTAAGAATCATTGCAATAAACAATGTTTTCTCCAGTTCAATTCACACTTTTCCCAAAGGATAGATGTCCTCCCTCAATTCCTCATGCAAACAAATTAGAAGGAAGCCCCTCGGTCACTTCTTCCACACTGATCTGTGCCATTGGTCTGGTCTCCCATCACCAGTTACAGGTGGACCTGTCTCCAGCAATACAGTGCCCTCCGCTGAGAACTCCCTACTCTATCAGAGAGAAGCAAGGTGCAATGGGACTTGGTAACCACCTTTCTCACACTTTTGCTTTGCTCCAGAACATTTCTGCTCTATAGTGAAACTTCATATCAGGGTCTTGCTGTGGTCTGAAGGTCTAGGCCCCCATTCATGTATTGGAGCCTAATCCCCAGTGTGATAGCATTAGAAAGGTGATTGAGCCATGAGGGCAAAGCCTTGTGAATAGGATTAGTGTCCTCACAAAACAGGTTCACAGGAGCTTGCTTGTCCCTTCTGCTATGTGAGAATAGAGCAAGAAGGCACCATTCAAGAAGCAGGGAGCCCTCACCAGACACTAAATCTGCTGGCACCTTGATCTTAGACTTACTTGCTTCCAGAGCTATGAGCAATAGATTTCTGCAGTTTATAAATTACCCAGTCTATGATATTTTTGCTATAGCAGCCCCAAAAGACAGAGACAGGTCTTCATTTTTGGATGACTGGAAAATTAATTGGATAATTGACATATCCATTAGATAAATGACATGTATCTGTGGCACAGGGTGCCACACAGACTTTGTCCTGATCTTCAGCTCGTGATGCCACACATCCCTCCTGCTGCCATAGGGAAGGGATGAACCTGACACCCAGAGACCCAAAGAGTCTGGCAGAAGAACACAATTCAGGACCCAAGTTTCAGGATCAACCAGTTTGGCCATGCAAAGTTTTGGACAGCATGTGCTGTGTTCCAAAGAGCTGGGGAACTTTGGACTTCCACAAGAGGACACACTGTCCAGAGCCAGAGCTTCTTAGCTGACCTCAATTCCTGGTCCTTTCCACCTGACCATGGATAACAGTATACGCAGCAAGAGGGGGACAGGTCCTGATGAAGGCCAGCAGATTTAAATTCCCGGAGGGTGTGATTGTAGTTGTGCAAGGGCAGGGGTGGCTGGGGCAAGCTTGGAGTCCCTTGCACGCTGGAGAGCACCTTGCAAGGTCCTCTGACATCAGCAATCACTTCCGCTCCCGTCCCCTCTGTAATAGAAACTCTCCTGGAATGCCCTCACCTTCTGATAGGTCCCAGAGAGACAAAACAAGTTCAAACACAGCAAGCCTGCAAAATATTTAACAAAGGCAAGTTCACGATCCCCAGTAACCTCTGTGTTCCTGACAACACCTGCTGCTTGGGGAAGATGCCACCCCACCAGGGCCTGGAGAAAGCTTTCCTCGACACCTGGAGGCACCAAGAAACAGTCTCCCACCTTGACAAGCTGGGGCACAGCCCGTTCCAAGAAATAAGTCTGAAAAGTATCAGGGGACAGAACAACTGTGCCCCCTTGCCAGATTCACAGCAAGGTGGCATGTGTGGCACTCATGCCACATGTGACCCATGAAAAGCTGAAGCGATGGCAGCACACAGTGATTTAGAAAGGAGTAAGGAGCCCTGTGTCCAGATGACTGCCGTCTCCCAGTTCCTTGGCTCTGGTTGGAATTATCTCAGGGAACAGGTGGCTTCATGCCATCCCCAAGAGAGTTGAGACCCTAGCTGTGAATATGACCTTCCTGCCCTGGGCTTGTTGGTGGCCCTCCAGGTCCCTTTGGCAAGTCAGTAGACCCATCACCCAGCTTCCGTGAGTGCCCATGCTCCTGTCCTCCTCCTTTTCTGAAGGTGTCCTCCTGCAGAGACTGGCCAGCACTGGGCACAGAAGCCCTCCACCTTGCCTGCCTGCAGCTCTCACTCCAGAGCCCAGGGCCAGCCAACAGTGGACAGCAGCAGAGCCTCAAGTCCTCCCCTGCCCAGGCCACTGAGCCCACTCCTTCTCCCTGAAACCACTTCCTCGGTGGATCAAGGGCAGTCCCTACCCAAGACTGCACCCGGGGCCAGACATGGGCAGAGCTCCTCCTAGCCTTACAGAGCAGCCTAGTCTCCCAGGGACCAGCAAGTTCCTCTTTCCTGGGGACTACTCCAGCCCTTTCTGGGTTCCTGTGTTTCAAAAGGCCCACGATAGCACTTAGCAGAGTTTCTTCTGAAGATGTGTTCCCCAGGTTCAATCATTCCGCAGATTGTCCACCCTAAGGAAGGTGGACCCTCACTTCCACCCCCATACATGGCCAGTCACTGTGACTTCCTCTCCAAAGAGGACGGGGTGGAAAGTGGGGGAGTTGTGTCATGGCAGAGAAACCTGAGTCCTGCTCCGACAGCCAGGTGCTATAGGTTGACATCAAGGGTGACCAACCCGCTGACAGGAAGTGTCCCAGAGGACACAATGAGAATCCCACTTCATCTCCCATGTCTGCAACCCCACAGGGACACTAAAAAAATACCAGACAAATCCCCACTGTCGACATTCCACTAAATACCTGCTGGGGGTCCTCACAACCTTCAAGGCCATGGAAAATGAGGAAAATCATGAGAAGTGTCACAGCCAAAGGGAACACAAAGGTAAAATGTAGCATGAGGTCTTGGAAGACAAAGAGGACATTGGGAGAAAACTGAAGAAATATAGATTGCTGCAGACTTCAGTTGACAATCATGTATCGGTATTAATTATGACATTAATTATGACAAAATTTACATATTTCCCATTGTAGCATGTTCACTGCAGCAGAACCTAGGTGTGGGGTGCGTGGAAACTCTGCGCTGTTTTTCTGTAAGTCTAAAACTATTCTACACAAAGGTTTCATTTTTTAAAAATCTGTGAGCGATGATGAAAAACATATATTCGCAAGGGGAAATGTACAATTTTGAAAATTAGAACAGCACCTGAAGTCTGCCTGCGCCGACGTTAAGGAATTAAATTTCACTTGGTGATGGTGCAATTTTTATCAAAGGCCAACAGTCGAAAATGCCAAAAGGTACACAATGAATTCTATGGTGAAACTTTCAAGTAACTTGGAAATGTTGTAAGAAAAAGGTTCCCCCCACAACAAAATTTAGTCACACCACATCATCCAGGGGGTGAGGAGCCGTGTGTGTCTGATGTCTCCAAGGATCTGAGGGAAGAGACTGGATGCTGCACCCCAGTCCCCACGGCCAGGAGGAGGGGGCATGGAAATGTCAGAGGTTCCTATTGCTCTACAAAAGTTGTGAGGTCGGAGGGCATATAAGGACCCCCCAATTCTAACCATCAGGACACCCATCCTGGATGCCTCGGCAAGGCACAGCGTGGCTGCTCATCATTCCTGAGGGGTCCCCAGAGACAGGCAGAGCCAAGAGAATGGGTGGACCCAGCTGATCACACACCACAATTCCAGCAGCGCCAGTGTGGGGAGACCAAGCCACAGAAGGAGCCGAGAACGCGGTGTCATTTGTGGGAAGTGTCCTCATCAGGGAAGAGCCCGAGCCCTGGGTCAGTGCCGTGTATCTGGGGGTTGCTGGAGAAGGGGAAACCGGGGACGGTCTCAGAGCAGCATGTCACGGATTTTTCTGAACGTGTGAGACCCTAGCAATCTTCACTACCACAGCATTCATGTCAGTGAAAAACCCCGAAAGGACTACCTATGAACACATCCCAGGAGGAAAGGGTCTTAAAAATTATTAGGGTGAGCCGATCTTGCTTAAGTCTGTAGTTACTGAAGAAAGTTTAGCTAAACTGTTATCGCTTTTGTTACACATAGATGGCTGTATGGAAAGAAAAAGTCACATTAGTGACTGCAAAACCCGACCTTCATTTCCTGCTAGACTCCCCTACCTAATTCTGTCACGTCCACTGATTATTCAGAGCCTGGCCAGGGTTTCTCAACCATGGCACTATTGACTTTGGAGTTGAATAATGTTATCAGGGCTGTCCTGTGCGTCACAGGAAGTTCATCAGCTTAACTGGCTTCTATCCACTAGAAGTGGTAGCACCCCTCCCCAAGTTGTGACAGTGAGAAAACATCTCCAGACAATGCCAAGCTCGGGGTGAGATCAGTGACCCGAAAACTGCAACCCTGAGAATCTGGCCCTCTGTCTGCTGTTGCAAATAAAGTTTTATTAGAACATAACCCATCAACTTACAATTTGTGTGTGGTCAATTTCACAGCACAGGGTCAGAGTTAAGCAGTGCAAATGGGTCTGCAAAACCCACAAAGCACAAGATATTTACCACCCAGCCCTTTGCCGGAAGAGTGTGTGAGCTCTGCCCTGGATTCCACCTCCCAGGCTCTCCCATCCCCACCTGTCTCCCTCCTCGCTGCTACCATTCTGGCCCAGCTAGCTCAACCCCCACAGACTCGCTAGCACTCCCCAGGAACTTTCCTTCCCTGATCTTCCTGCAGTATGTGACTGGTGCGCACCCACGGTGGCCTTTTCTGACAACACAAAGTTTACTGCATCATTTTCCCCCTTAAATCCTGTTGGTAGCCTCGCCTGCTCTTTGGAGAAAGTGAAAGCCTTTTGCATGGCTTCTGAAATGCACCTGCTCACCCAGGATGGGCCTGATGATGCCCCAGCCTCTCCTCCCACCACCTGCCTCTGAGGAAAGTGCGCCCAAACCCAACCCTGGCCTCCCGCAGCGCACAGTCTCAGCAGATTCGAGTCTGTGCTTAACACAGAGGCTCCACCAGGTGTCACAGAATGATCCCTCTGGTTGTGCTGTTAGTTTTTCATGCATAGTTGTCCTTCTGTATCCAGGAGATGGGTTCCAGTACCCACCACGAACACCAAAATCCACAGTGCTCAAATCCCTTATATAAAATGGCAAGCCTTTGCATATAGCTGCACATAACCTCCTATAGACTTCAAATCATCTCTAGGCTACTGATAAAACCTAATACTATGCAAATGTATGCAAATGGCCATGGCACTATGTTATTTAGGTATAATGACAAGAGGAAAGTCTGTGTTCAGTTCAGTTGACTTTTTTAGAAAATAATTAACACCCAAAACACAAATACTCCAATCAATAAATTGGCTATGGAGCTAAACAGAAACTTCTCAACAGAGGAATTTCAAAAAGCCAAAAGATACGCAAGAAAGTGTTCAACATCACTAGCAATCAGAGAAATGCAAATCAAAACTGCACTGAGATTCCACCTCACTCCACTCAGAGTGGCAAAAATGAGAACAATAACAGATGCTGGAGGGGTTGTGGAGAGAAGGGGCACTAACAACTGTTGGTGGGAGTGCAAACTGGTTCAACCACTCTGGAAAGCAGGGCAGAAACTCCTCAAACAACTAGGGATGGAACCAATATTCAATCCAGCTATCCTTCTCCTGGGTATTTTCCCAGAAGAGCTAGAATCAGCTTATTACAGAAACACAGCTACATCAATGTTTATAGCAGATCAGTTTATAATAGCGAAATTATGGAAACAACCTAGACACCCTTCACTCACAAATGAATCCAAAAGCTGTGGTATATATGCGATGGAGTTCTACTCCATTATTAGAAAGAACAATATCATGGCTTTTGCAGGTAAATGGATGGAAATGGGAAACAATCATGCTGAGTGAAACAAGACAAACCCAGAGGCTTAAGGATCGAATGTTTTCTCCGATATGTGGAAGCTATAGTAAAACCTAGCATAGGATGAAAGTTAGCCAAGTTTATTCAACAGACCCACCGAATCTGAAGGAACACATTAGTTGTGGAGACTATAGCCATGAAGTGGGGGAGAAGGGAGGGAAGGGAGGGAAAAGGAGGTGTTCAATACTGTACAGTACAGTTGACTCCCATGAGAACCCCAAATGCTCCCACACAGGCATGTAAACCTAGAAATGTCAATGCTTAAATTACATGTACATGATCATTTCTATCTTAAATTGGGGGAACCACAAAGGGATCCTGGGATCGGGGAGTGGAGGAAGCAGGAAAGATCCCGGACAAAGATCAGGTTAAAGCAACTCTGTCAATACGCATGCATGTATGAATGTGAACCAACAAATCCCTTCATTATGCAAGATGATGCTGAGCCAATAAAAAATAATGATGATAATTTCAATCTGTGGTTCATGAAGCGTGGCTGTGGAATATCACACAGAAGGACCCATTCTGGGTACAGCCAGCATGCTAACTACTCCCCGCGACCCGACTATAATAGTAGGAGAGTTCTAAAAGTTAGCGTGTGCTGAACATGAGAAAGAAGAAATGAGTGTGTTTCACGTAGATTGTCATCTGACACACTCATGCATTGTGTGTGCGTGCAGATTCGAGTGCACAGTTGAAGACAGAATATTTACCTGTAGGATCGACTTGTTCCACAGTTTTCTATTTTGCTTTTCAAGCGTTGGTCACAACTCACTGCTTCGGAGGTACTAACCCTCTAATGGGATGTAATAAACACTGCTCTCCGACTCCTTAGCAAGGTGCCTCCTGCAGAAGAGTACTCTATAAATATTTGATGGATGACTAAGTAATTGGCCTGTGAGAATGCCCAAGAAGCAGTTGGAAAGGCCTTGATTTTGGACTCTGGGCCTCTGGATCTTTTCACCTTGTTAGGTTTAGAGCAAATTACATGATTTACCTTCACAAATGGTGAGGTTCCTCAAAGGGACCCTGGGAGAAAGAGAAATTGGACGAGAGGTACTGTTGTTAAAGTATTTACCCAAGTCCCTGGGCTCCCAAGCAAATCCTGTAATTTTAGAAACATTTAAATGATTGACAACCTCGAGAGAGCCAGCAATGACCGGAGATTAGCTCAGAGTATTACTTCCAGGAAATAATTTCCAAGAAAAGCTATGAATGAACAAAATGGGAATGTGTGAATGAAAGCAAAAAAAAATTTTTTAGTTAAAAATTAAAAATCACAAAGAAAGGCAGTGTGGGGAGCTGTGCTGGAGAAGCCAGAGGGTGAGGTGCTGACTCCGCCAGTGTCCTGGGCCCTGCCTCATGGACAAGTCTAACCCATGGGCACCTCCCAGCCTCCTCCCCTTGGTCCCATGCCCAGGGAAGGCTTGATTTCACACACTATCACCTAACCTTCCAATGAAGCAAGGCTTCCACTCACTCATAGCTTCCCTTTCTTCCAAAGAGGTCCATGAACTTCAACGTGAAAATTTCTGTCTTAGTTCTCAATACTATCTAATGGACACTTCGAGCAGTCACTGCTATTATGAAGCTGGGCAAGAAACCTCATATTTGCCATTCCTATGACCTTCCTATCAATAAGAATCACAAATATTTGATCACTATTGAAGTCACTGCAAGTCTCTCCAAATACCATACTCCCGGCTACTTTGAAAATTTGGCAGTTTTTAGGACTACCATTAAATCTCACTTAAAATATGAATACAGACACACCTGCCTTACCATAGCACAAGTTTGCCTCTTAGATATCTTGTGAGTTTCTTTCAGAAGAACAGGTTTTTACTGTGGCCCTTTGCATTTTAAACAGTTCATTTAAAAGCATCAGTTTGAAAGGAATTAGAGATTTCACCAAGGCCACCAAACAGATTCACCAAATGTGAGCCACCAACGAGGGACCAGCAAATGGGGACCACCAAGCAGGTTCTGGGGCATAGAGAAAAAAAAACTCTTTGATGGACGTCTCCATACACCAAGCAAATTGCAAGGGTTATTTCTTCACATTTTCAACCACTTTATTTTTTAAAAACTTTATTTACTTGTCTCAAATTATGAAAATAATTTATGCTTAGTATAACAAATCAAATAATGCAAGAAAAAGATACACCAATGCGGATATAACTACTTCCTCCTCCACACCTCACCACACCCTTCTTCGGCTTCCACAACTGCAGGCAGGCAGATCCGAGGCAAAGGCTGGATCTGTCGCTTGCTTAGACCAAAGTAACACTCTTCTACACATCATCCCAAAATTTGCATTTGTCACTTGGCAATTGGCACCGCCACACGGGCATTCCTACAAGTCAGCAGGAACAGATCTAACTATGGACTGTTCCAGAATCTTTATATGAAGTTTTTCATGAATGGAATCATATCGTGAATGTCACACACGCACATTTCTTAATGCGTTTTTTCTTTTTCATCTGCCTTCTCTCCTAACTGGTGTGGGTTTTTCATCCCTGTGGAATAAAGTGACTCAAAGTTTGACAACTTAAAAGAACAGCAAACATTTATTATGTCAAGAAATTTGGGGACACTTAGCTGAACGGGGCAGCATTGCAGGCTCATCTGGGGGGTGACTGTGCTGGACGGTGCATCCAAGATGGCGCCCCCACGGCTGGCACGTGGGTGCCGACTCTTGGCAGAAGGCCTTTGTCCCTCGTCTCATGGATCTACCTACAGGCTGCTTGAGTGTCCTCACAACAGGGTGCCTGGCCACCCAGAGCAACAGATAAGAGAGAACCTGGCAGAAGTTGCAAAGGCCCTTTGGCCTAGTCCCAGCATCCCCATCTGAGTTTACAACACTCAGCTTTATTCACCAGGGGAAGGGGCTGCCTAAGAGCACCCTATGCTTATGTCTTTGTGTGGCACAAATACCTGGAGGCTGGCAATCACCTTCTGGCAGAAACCCACGTCCACCCCCTGGGGCACACCCTTGTGCATGAGTCCACGTTTGCATCAGGGTAAAGCAGGGACACAAAGGACACACGAGGGAACTTCAGAAGAGCACAACTGCCTCGTGCGGGAGCTGCCATTCACATCAGATGTCCGAACATTTTAAAATATCTAATATAGATCTTTAATTTACAAAAAATGATATTTTCAAATATTTAAAAATAATGAAAACAAATCTCTGGCCCAAGATCGAGGTATTAAATCATGACAGAGGGGCTGGAGCGGTGGCTCGGCAGTTACAGCGCTTGCCTGGCATGCGCAAGGACAGAGGTTCAAAACCCAGCACCACGGGCACAATGCTGTGTTGGAGCAACGAAGACCACATGGAAATCTAAATAAAATTGGTTCTGTCTCCCTCTCACTCTCTCACTGTGCCTCTCTCCTTAAAAAAGAAAGCATGATGGAGTTGCCTGGCATCCAGGGCCAGTGCTGCCAGCTTCCAGAGCTGAGCCCCTTCCCACCACGCCCAGCCAGTGGCTCTGTTGTGCTGGCTCCCTCTTGGTGACGCCCTTCCTGGTCTCCCGTGAAAGCTCCTGTGGTTCAAGCTGCCCTTCCTGCCCAGTGCTCACGCCCTGAGCCCTCTGTGAATCCTTGGTGTCGCCCACTCCGCTGGGCCCATTAGCCTCATTCATGTCTGCTGGGAGTCCTAGTCCACAAATCATTTCTCTTCCTAATTCTAATCAGAGAAATTTTCTGTAAGCTTTAATTCTTGCAATTGCAAAGAGACAAAGGATCCATGGGAGGGGCCTGCTTCCTCCTGAGAACACTGAGGCAGGGAGAGACTTGCGCTGGGCCAGCTCTGCAGCTGTCCTTCTGCCGTCTACCCTCCTCTCCAACTGCGTTTCTGCCTTCAGCACTATTAGCAGATCCAAAACTGTGCTGAGGTCTCCTTCCACAATCCATGAAAAGACAAGGGTTCAACACAAAGCAACGAAATACTCCTCTGCACCAGGCACCTGGAAAGAAGAGTCTATCCCAACAAGTGTGTCTGTCCCGAAAGCCGGGTACACACATCTCAGCCGCTGAACAACAACGGGTCGTGAACAGAGTGCGGTGAGGCAAACACAGACGGGACAGAGAGGGTGGAGTCAGCCACTGCTGGCGAGCAGTTCCCGCAGGCAGTTTTGTGTGGGTGGAGCTTCCATGTGGGTGGGGCCTCTGTGTGGGTGGAGTTTCTGCGTGGGCCAAGGGACAGCGAATTCCCACTAGATGTGAAAAGGTGGTAGAGGAGCTGTGGTGGAAGGGGTCAAGAAGGTGCTGCAGTATGGAATTCTTTTAAAACACTGAAGGCATTGTGAATCTCCAGAGAAGGGGTAACAACATGCAAGGTTTCCGAGATCGAGTTGGCCATGAAATCCTTCTCTCCCCCTCTCCCCCTAAGATGTCTTATATTCCCTGGAACATGGCTTGGGAATTGCTGAAACAGGGTAATCTAAGTTTTGCCCTGACCTCAGCAATTTAAAACATGCAACCAGCAAAGTGTGTCTTTTGCCTTTTTCTCCTTAGGTTAGTAATGAGATACAAGATTTTTTCATCTTGCCGGAATTCTTTATTTACTTACATTTAAAAAGACAAAAAAAAAATACAGTAAAACCATCCACGAAGCCCTCGCTCTTTTTTGTACTAATGTACTTGAGACTCCACTTTTACCTTGCTGGAGGGAGGACTTAATTACTTACATGTTCCTCAGAACCGTCCTCAGTTCAACCCTACCACAGTTTACACTGCAGCCCACATTACAGAATTCCACTGGCATTTGGCTCCTCCATGGCCTTCTTTAGAGTGGTAACACTTGCTTTCAATGATATACACAGAGAAGTTTAGGAAATACCAGCCGCTTGAGACCGTGCCGGTTCAGTGACTGACCCCTGGGCCCTGGAAACTACAGAAGGCATTTCCCTCTCTGCTACCCCCACAAAGACGCAGGGACCCAAGAGTCCCCTTCAGCCGCTCACATGAACTGTGCATGTATCCCTGGGAGTCAGTGGACAAAAGGAAAGCACCCAGAAGTGACCAGAAGAGGCCTTGAAGGCGCAGGAACAGGGAAAACCGTGGGCTATCCCCTGACAGGCAGACTTCAGGAGACACGTGGCTTTTTTTCAGAATTGTATCTAAAATGATGAGCCCTGTTTCTGGTCTATCTGTAGTCTGTGATGATCTCACAGAGTGGAGAAGGTGGGCTTCTCCCTGCAACCTCTCTGCAGGGTGCACTCTGGGCCCCCCAAGCCTTCGTGTGCTCCCAGGAGTCTTCTCTGCGGGAGTGTGTGCCTTGGAAGTCAGGGTGGCTCCAAGCTGAGAGGCTTGCTTTCAGAGGGAGCTTGACCTGGCTCTCTCCACTTGCCCACTTCCTCCCTAAGGGTGAGAAGGGCAAGGTCTGAGCCCCTTCCCAGGAGACTCCTCTCCCCAACCAGAGCACCGCATGCGGGCCAGGCACAGAAACTACTGGTGATGGCTGTCCTTCCC
Organism: Aplodontia rufa; assembly: GCA_004027875.1. Taxonomy (NCBI): domain Eukaryota; kingdom Metazoa; phylum Chordata; class Mammalia; order Rodentia; family Aplodontiidae; genus Aplodontia; species Aplodontia rufa. The sequence goes on along the minus strand of PVKS010005302.1, from coordinate 53,450 downwards.
TCCCCAACCCCCAAATCAGCATTTCTGCACAACACAGGAAATGGAGTCCCGGTCCTCAGCGGTCAAAGGTCTCTGACAGCAGCCAAGGTGCAGGTGACCGGCAAAGCCTTCAGTGTTTGGAGATCTAAACCATGCAACGTTTCTCCCCCCAGTTAGACACAAGAGTATCCTCTCCAGCAATGCAAGAGCCATTTCTCCCATCATTGGATACCAAGCTCAAGATGTTATAGGATAAAGAAATAGCGTTTACTGCTGATATGAGAATTTTAAGAGAGAGACAAGTGTGAGCAAACAGAAGCTGTCACATCAAATACCGCGGCAAAGGGAAGAGTCTGGAAGAAGTGCCAGAAATGCGGGAGTCTAAATAAAGTCATTTATTTGTCGTTTTTAACCCCATCCCTGCCTGTTAATTCTCTGCAGGTGGGATCCGTTGAGGACAAGCGCTCTTGGCCTTTGTCTTATCACCGCGTTTCTGAGGTTCTCTGGTCTCCTAAGGGGGAGAGTGGTTTGGAAGCCCAGTTACCGCTTCCGAGTTCGATCGTACAGTTTCCCCAGCATTGAGCAAGTGGACCAGACTGTGCGCTCCCAGAGCAGCAGCGACACGTGTCTGTTCACATCCGGCACACAGTAGGTATCCAGCACAATGAGGAACCTGATTCCTGAGCTTCGCGACTCAGGCAGCTAATGTACATAGTTCAAGGAGAAACCCCCGAAGGGAAAGGTGGAAAACACTGATTGGATAGAGCTGGAGTTGATCTCTTGGTCAAGTCCATAATAAGCCTGTTTCCTATTTCAACGTTATATGATTTTATAAAAATTGAATAAGATAGATAGTGTTGGAGAAAGGACGTTGCTAACAAGGGTCTACAGAGACAGAGAGGACTAGCTCTGCTGAAAGGGTGCGGAGCAGGCATTCCGGATGCACCGAGCGAGCGTCACACGGCCCAGGGGGATCAGCCGCAGCCTGTTTCCTGCAGTCTCCCTCCTCCACTTCCAGCAGCCCAGCCCAGCGAGGCTTCTGTGCCCAATAACTGCTCTTGCGTAGCTACCAGCACTACCACTGAGGACTCCGTGAACTCTCCAGTCCCTTTTCTGTGAGGTCCACGACTGTCCACCACTGGCCTCCTGCCCCATCCTCAGGGCCACCTTGTCCCTCGCCCGTGGATTTGTCCTACTCCAACAGCAGTTCCGACCCCGCCTCCTGGGTCCACTCCTGGAGCCTGGGTTGCCTGGGGCCTTCTTTCATCCCCCAAAGACACCTACCCCAAGATGACATCTATGCAAGTCGCAGACCCACAGGTGGCTCTCGGACCTCACTCACCTCCCACGCCCTCCTCTGCTCAGTGCTGACCCCACTCATGAGAGCAGCATGCCTGGGGCCAGCAGCTCCACACCAGGACCCGGGAGCACCAAGACTCTGGAGACTTCTCTCCGGGAGCTACCAGGCCACATCCTCTGCATTTCTTTCTTCTCGAACAGTCAGGCCTTGTACCCTTGCCCAAGACTCTGAGGGTGCCCTGGCTGACTCAAGTCCCCCTCTTCAGATTTACTACATTATCACTCCCAGTTGACACCGAAGCACAGTGCCCCCTGGCCAGCCCAACTGCACAGAAGGGACCCCACGGTGCACGGCCTCCAGCCCCTGCACCTCCACACCTCACACACTCATCCCCACCAGCCTTCCTGCTCTCCAGGGCCCAGCCTCCTCTCCTGGCCCTGGGCCTCGACCTCCCTCTGCTCCCAGCACCATGCACCCCTGCACTCATCCGCAGCCCACAGTTAGCCCCACCTGAAGGCCCACCTGGGCAGCGAGCTGCTGGCAGGCAGGAAGCCAAGGCAGCGTGGAAACCAGGTGCTAGAATCCTCACAGCACACCCTGTGAGGAGGAAGGTGCAAGCTCCTCTCCCGCAGACCGCCCGGCTCCTGGGACCGGGACTCCTCTCCCACGCTCCTCCATCTCACCTTGCCTCTGCGACTTTCCTGGCTGATCCTCACCTTGGGGACCGACGCTGTGAGGGGCAAGAGGTGCTCCCGTGGTGGCCCCACAAGTCCTCAACCTGCCTCCAGGTAGGTGCCAGGAGGGAGCAGCTTGGGGTGCACAGGCCTCCTCCTCCTCGGCGGCCCTGTGCTCCCACCAGCGCAGCCCCAGACGCTGATGTGGGTTTCTGTGTGGGAGAGCAAAAGGCACACACGCCCTCCTGGAGTCCAGAATTTGCGGCTTGTGTTATCTCACAACTTCATATTTGGAAGAGGTATTTTTTTTCATTTTATGAGTTGTGAATAATTATGTAATTCTGCCACCTTCTTAAAAACGAAGATTTTTCAAACTGATTCCTGCAGTCTGGGGCCCACATCCTTAAGGGAACTTTGCTCTTTCTTTTTCCTTTTCTTTGCAGTTTGGTGCAAGCATGTGCCAAACAAATTCTTTTGTCTGGTTAAAATAGTTCATTATGGGGAACCATCCTGGAAAGAAAGAAAGAGAAGGAGGGAGGGAGGGAGGGAGGGAAAACGCAGCTCTCTTCAAATTGATTCTCAAAAATTATTTCTAAAGAAGTCCACACTCCCATTGGTTTTCCGTCCACTGGGACCTTGCTTCCTCCTAAATGCCTCAAACATCTTGTTAAGCTTTTATCTGTGTATTAGTCACATGAATTTTGAAATTCCTCCCTGCTCTTCCTAGTCCTGTTCAGTCATTCAAGGGAAAGGCTCACGAAGATTATGTCCCCCAATGCCACCATGAACTTCTCAATGTCCAGGCATGTGGTTTAAATCTTTACCCCAAAGGTTCTTCTCCATCAAATGTCTTCATTGAAATTCATCTGTTTGTGATTAAATAGTTAGATCCTCCCTTGCTTTGAGTACCTACCACATCCCGACCTTCTTTGCACAGGAAATGTAAGGTGCATACAAGAGGTGGGCTCATGGGTCCCTGTGTGGCCATGTGACGTTTCTGCCCGAGGTCACCCACAGCTGACCTTGGGACATGTGCAACCGGGACAATTCTGTCCTCATACTCGGATGAGAGACTCCGCAATTAGGAGGTGCTTATTTTCTTTCCAGGGCATAAGATTTTTTTCTCTTATGTATTTCATATCCCTAGCTGGAGAAATATCAAACGAATCTGAATATCACCATCTGGAAGTTGTGCCACGGACTCCGGTGGGCAGGATTAGAGCTGAGCTTCTCTTCTTCCTCGAAAAGTGTGTTTCTTCTGCTTTGAAATGAGCACAAATACGTCTGGTTCCCTGAGGAGACTGACTCAGATCTGAAAGTCTCTTATTCTTGGCCCTCCCGCCCACACCCGCAAGGGTTCTTGGGATCCTCTGTGTGCAGATGGACGGGGGGATTCCCGTCAGGGATGCTTTTTCGTCTGTGACTTGACTTAACCCGTAAATCAGATGTGTCGAAATACACTAGTGTCAGAAACAGGGCACGGCGTTACTCACCGGCAAGTCTGTTGGTCTGTCGTGGTGGAGATCGGGAAAGGAAGCCCTAGGGACTCAATCCAGTTTCAACTGCACATGATCCGAAATCAATATTTCATTAAGTGTTTCTATACTTTGCTGGTCCTCCCCAGTCCATGTTTAACTTGCTTCCTTTGAAACCACTGGCATTCTTCGGAAACGGAAGATGAGCCTTTGAACGCGTGCCCTTTTCAGAGCTCCGAACCATCCCCTTCGCATCTCCGATTCTCTCCCCGTTGATCCAGGAGTGACTCCATCAGAGGCTGTGGTCCCCCCACCGGCAGCCTGCGAGCTCCCGGAAGCAGACTCCCCCTGCACACCCCAGAGCAGAGCCACTGAACAGACGCTCAATAGCTCTGAAAATTAAAATTGTGTTTTTAATTCTCCACTATTAACTGTTAGTGAGCAGTGTGCAGTGTGTGTAGAGCCCATGTTTTAGCATCAGTTCTCCCCTAAAATGTCACGGGGTAGAGTCAATGAAGAGGCATCTCTGACGATCCTGCGCCCGGGCTCAGGGGCTCCTCCCGCCTCAGCCTCCCCAGTGCCACCGCACCCAGCTTGTCAGCCGCGTCTTTGTTCTCAATTCCACTGCCATATGGGCTGCATCTTCCAGAAGTATACTGCAAGCAGAAGTTCAAAACTCTTCTTACCGTGAAATCTGCCCACCAGTCCTAATTTACGTACATTCGTTTTTATGGTTATATAGTTTGTCACATAATAATATGTCCTTAAAAGTAAATATCCCCATAAGTCTCTGTAATGCTGAGAAGGAGGACAGCGTAGCATGAGGCACCAAGTCTCTTGAAGTCCCAGGTCTGGTGTGAAGGCCACCTTCACCTTGGGTGCACAGGTTGGCCCCAGAGAGCTACAGCTTCCTGGTCCAATACCCATCTTGCCAGACAGGCATGGGGGCTAAATGACCACAGGCAGCCACTCCAAAGCAGATCGGACATGATGTCAGCTCTTCTTATTAAACCCTTTAGCTTCAGGACAAAGGAAGGCACAGGATTGCAGAAGAGTGCGTCCAGGAGTCCTCTCGCAGGGGAAAACAAGCAGTTTTAATACTCTTTACAATAGTGTGTAACATAATCCCCACTCAGAACTTTAATCAAAACCACTATCTTTGGTAAACAAGATTCACGACCCAGTTTTAAATACTACCCAGAATAAATTGAACCACAGGTAATTAACTACGTCTTATTGTTTTATGTTCATGTGCCCAATCCTAAATATTTATGCCAAGCTCCTTGAAGTATGAGAAAGATTCAAACTTAATGTTATAGCTTTGAAAAAGTCGATGGTATATTTTGGTCACATTTTAAAATGCTAGATGCCTGGCAATGTGCACACGCAGCTACTCAGGTGTTGGCGAATGCAGTCGACATCCACACATGGCCCAGCTCAGTCCCTGAATAAGCTGCGTGGAGAAACTTCGGGATTCCTAGAAAATGATGGAGGCCGTGCTGGGGAGGCAGCTCCAGGCTACCCAGCCTCCTCTCTGCAGCACAGAGGCTACTGAGAAGTGAAGGCGTGCTCAGGGAGACAGAGCCCTTTCCACCAACAGAGCACCTAGGGATGCATCACCACCAACAGAACACCTAGGGATGCTTCAGAGTGAACTACTGCACAAAGCAATCGCCTCCTTTCCAGACACCAAAGGCATCCGTCACCTGGGCTGCTTGAAAAGGAAGCCGGACAGTCCCTCAGCAAATCTCCACACAACAGGAGTGTGAGGTTCTGGAAGGTTCTGGGATTCTCCTGGAGCCTGGAGCTGAGCCAGATCTGCCTGAGGCTATGGATGGCTCTTTTCCCCTTCCTTTCCACCTTGCTCCTGTCTCCCTCATGGGGTTCCAGCCTGGCACCAGAACACCACCTGCCGGGGAGCCTGAGGCCCTGATGGAGGCACAGACTGACACACCAGGGCTCGCTCCTTCACTGGTGGAGTTCGGGATCTGCTTGACTGAGTGAAGGGTCCAAGCAGACGTTGGTTCTGGAGGTCTTCAGCTCCAGAGCAGGCATAGGGAGGGACCAGCCAGCTGCTGTCATCTGGCAGCTTGCAGAGTTTATGACATGACCAGACCCAGGTGCACAAGCACACACGTGAACATATGTGTATGTGTGCATGCATGTCATAGTGATAGCCTAGTGACCTGTGTGGACAACTTCACACACACGTGAACACGTGTATGTGTGCATGCATGTCATAGTGATAGCCTAGTGACCCGTGTGGACAACTTCACACACACATGAACATATGTGTATGTGTGCATGCATGTCATAGTGATAGCCTAGTGACCTGTGTGGACAACTTCACACACACGTGAACACGTGTATGTGTGCATGCATGTCATAGTGATAGCCTAGTGACCCGTGTGGACAACTTCACACACACATGAACATATGTGTATGTGTGCATGCATGTCATAGTGATAGCCTAGTGACCCGTATGGACAACTTCTTCAGGACCCAGATATTGAGATTATACATAATTTAACAGGTGGTAAGCTAAAACTATTACTGTGCCATTTGAAAAAAAAATGGACTTAACACATAAATACTCAATTTGTCTAATTTCATTTTTGTGAAAACCATCCTTCTCCTTAATGACTGATTCCACGACTGAGCACCTTCCCAAGCCAGGGCCTGCGCCAAGGAGCTTATCTGGGTCATCTGCTTCACACTTCCTGTTCCTCTGTGACGAAGACCCCAATGCCCACATCGTTTGCAGATGAGAAAACCAAAGTGCAGAAAGATCTTACACAGCATGGTACAAAGTGGAAGAGCCAGAGAAGGACCGGAGGCTGTGTGACTCCAGATGCCAAATCCCAACCACCAAGCTCTACCTGTGTTCTGATCATGGTCTCCTCAAACCTTCCACCCACGTACCAGTCTGTCATTTCACTCGCCTCTCTCATGATTCCAAACAGTAGAATGGAGCAAAACTTACCTATGAGGAAGATGCTTTTCCTCTGCATCCTGACCTGAAGACAATATGACAAATGCACATAAAAATTATACATTAGTAATCGGTGGGAAGAAAATGCTGTGACTTAAAAGCAACTGCAAGCAGTGGACTATCTACTTTCCGTCCTTCGTAATTCAATCAACACTTAGTTGAGGTTTATAATTGGCCAACACTAGGCAAAAGAATTAAAGTAGCAGACACTCTCTCACCCCCCTTCCCAAAACTGAGTTTGGTTGAACAGAGAAGGCGCATGTGCTGAAATATTCTGCTTTTCATGAAGATAAATCAATTCATTGCTAGAAGCTTGCTTATCAAAAATGGATGAACAAAGGATGAAAGGGTTTCTTAGGGTGAAAAAATAAAAGGATTTGTTTTTCATGCCCTAAAGGTAGTCCCTTTTCTCATGTCCAGAGAAAAGCCTCCTGCACCACATGTGATCCACATTCACTCCCAGAAATAAACGAGAATTTGCCTGTGCCAAACAGCAGACGCAGTTCTGCACGGAGCTAGTGATATTGTTTATGTTTTACTATTTTTAATACATTATGAAAACCATTTTACCTTTTCAAAAAAAAATTTTTTTTTACAAATTTAATGTCACTGCCTTAACTTAAAACCAATGGGGTAGATATTTTTTTCCTTTTCTTTTGGGGACAAATTTTGGAATCATTTTAAAATCCAAGTCTGATTCCTCCAACATCACGGCTGCTAACTTGGGTGTTTGTCTTTCAGCCTGATGAGCTTCGTGCTGAATACTGATTTGAAGTGTGGTTCACCGTGTAGACTTAAATTGTCCTTCCCACAACTTTATCTGAGAAGCCTGACAATGGTGACAATCACAGGACTAGTTTTATTGGGTGAGACTATTCTATCTGCAATTTACTCTGACAGGCTCCACAATTTTTAAGTGCAATTAAATGCTAAGAATTTGCCCAGAAAAAAAAAATCTACCACATTTTTAAAAGTTTTTTTTAAGAAGGCAAAAGAAAAGAAAACAGTTGAATTGAACAACTAATTGCTAAATGGTTGCTCTTTTATTTTTAAAGGTATTTGAGCTTGGAAATCAATTTCTTTGTATTAGGCAGGCAACTTTCTGGGTCTGAGCGAGCAGCCAGGCAGGAAGTCACGGCTGTTCTCACCCACCGCTGGGCACCGTCTTCACAGTGAAGCCTAACCACATTCAGAGGGTAAAATACGACAGTTGCAGAAAGCCAACCTCAGAAATAGGCATCACCTGATTCCCCTGAGCAAAACCGGACAGCTGGCTCCTGCGCAGGGGGGCGCCTTGCTGTCTCGGCGCCCGCACACCCACACCTCCCTGCCCAGCCCAGGAATGGAAGCGCGTCCCACTCATGCAGCCAGGTAGAGCTTTCCATGGGGCCAGGGACGGCGGGCCTCCCTGGCAAGATGCAGAATGGAATCCACATCATTGCTCCCTTTTGTGACATTCAGGCTGCATTTCCCACCTGCACCGGGGTCACTGTTATCTGGGGAAATGACTCACGTCCCCACCTGTTACTGGTATTCCACACTTGGGGTTTGTATTCAGGTCTCCAGGTTACATTTGGGAAATGGATCTCTTTAGAGATGCCAAGTTAAACCTAATATTGTGGCCCGTTGTGTATAAACGTGCACTTGTGCGGTAGCATCTTTGATGGGACGGCTGCAGCTGATGTTAATTCTGAACTAGGAGGTCACAGTAGCCACACACCAGCCTGAGAGAAGCGGCCCCTGTGCCTGCTGAACTTGCTGCGTTTCCCCCAGACCAGAGAGGTCTCATGTGTTCTATAGTCCTCCATTCCTGGGAAACCCCACAAGCAGAGCACGGTCCTCCGTCCCATCCCGTGTGCCCTCAGAACATCCACCACAGAGACTCTGCAATAACCTTGCCCCTCTGAACCCTCTGGGAGCAGAGCCACCTCACAAGCCTCCCAGGGCCACACACACAGGATGCTGGGGCACAGCAAGGCTCCCAGAGATGCTCGCTGAACATCCTTTTCCCGCTGAGCTGCTGGAGCAACAGGCATGGAGTAGGGACTTGGGTCGTTTTGCTGCTACTGTCATTGTTCAATGACCTCCTCTGCAGTCTAAGCCCTAAATGGCAGAAACCACAGCTGTCTGACCATCACTTGTGCCTGGGCCAGCACTTGGGGCCTGTTAAACTCCAATAGATCTGTACCGAACGAGTGAGTTAAAGGCTGCACTGATCCAGAGCTCCTGAGCAGCAGCCTTGGAGGTCCCTAAGCCAGAGCCTTCAAACACCTGGGCATGCAGGACTTTGAAAGAGTTCTCCATCGCAGCTTCTCTTTTGTGTGTGCCTGCACAGTAAAGGGCTGCGGAAGTCGAGTACAGTGCCACGTTTGACTTGTGCAAACAGGTGAGCTCACCTGCTCAGCACTGAGAAGCTGGCTGGGCTGAGCGTCCGAGGCCACACGATAAAGAGGGGCACCCCCGAGCACCCAGTCTTCCCTCTTTGGACTCTTTGTTCCTTTTTCCTGGTCCCCTCCCCTCCTCTTGGCCAGCAGCCCACCCTGGGAGCCTCCTCTAAGATTTGGCCCTGGCCAGGCATTCAGGTGTGCAGTGATCTGTCACTCGGGCTGGGTGGAGGTGGTTCCTGCTTCATCCTCACACCCCACTACTGAGCGAGAGGCTTGTCTGCCTCAGCCAGGGCTCTCACTCCTGCTCTCACTACTGCCTCCCACCGTCCAGTACATCCTGCTCCCTCCTCCCCAGCCTGTGCCTTCACAGATCCCTCGGATTCAAGTCATGCAACATGGAGTAAGCAGATGTGTTCTATGTGGAAGGCTTTACACAGCACGGATATCTACAGGCATGGCAAACACTAAGAGGATCTTGAGATGAAGCTGCACTTTGAGGCAGGTGTGGCTGCATGTCCCACAAAGGCAGAAGTCACCTGGAGTCACCAACACAGGGCCAAGGGACAGAGTGATGGAGAGCCACAGCCTCCCCCCTCGAGGCCAGCCTGCTGCCTTGGGCAGCTCCACGGTACACCAGAGCCACAGCATCCAGCATTTCCCCCCTGGAAGCTCACCTGGGGGGTGACAGCGCCTTCCCTCCCACCCCCTCGGACTCTTCAAATAGGGGGATGCTGGCTGCTGTCTCCCAGGGCCAAAGCCTATGGAAGCACTTACGACCCTCGGCTCTTCCAGAGCCCTGCCAAACCAGGAGTGTTTTGCCTTGAGCACTAGATGGATTCCAGAGCAGTCAGGTGCAAGACTGTTTATTAGCATGCTAACTCACTTCTCCCCGAGAGTTCCCTTTAAAAGAAAAGGTATATATATTTATGGGGTACGGCATGCGAGTGGGATCCATGTATACAATGTGCCGTGATCAGATCAGGGTAATTACTCTTTCCTTGTCCTTAAATGGATGCCATTTCTTTGTGTTGGGAAACTCACTCCTCTCTTCTAGTCCTTCATAAGATGTGTAATTGCTCTGAATGACAGGTCACCCATTCCTCGATGTTGGTGCCTGTCATCCCGCCCACTCTGCCCCCTCCCCTCCACATGCTCTAGTGCACTCGTCTGTTCTCTACTTCTGTGAGATCAGCTCCTTAGCTTCCACATGGACATGAAATCCTCAGTGTTTCAGTTTTCCGTGACCGGCTTATTTCACTTAACATAATGTCCTCCGGTTCCATCCCTGTCGCTGCGAATGACAGGATTTCATTCCCTTTTGTGTCTGAATAATATTCCATTGTGTGTAGATGCCCCTGACTCCCACTTTAATTTCAGAGCTGCAATCATCTAGACCAAGCACTAGTGTCCCACACAATATAAAATCCAGTGAAGAATTCCAGCGTTTCCTGTGAGCGCACCCGAGGTGCACTTCATTTGCTCCTGCGTGCTCTATAAAAAATTCAATCACATTCGAACAATGCATGATCCATCATGACAATAAAAATGTAATAATTAAAATGTGCATCATCCTCTCACTTAAATTGGAAAGTTCACTACTTCTGCCCAAGAGGTTCCTATCTCTTGAAAGAGCTGACGTTTATTAGAACCTAAAGGTTATGCAGACTCACAATCAAAGCTAGAAGGGATCAGAGGAGTGATTCAACTCAATCCTCTCTTCCGGCAGGAGCCTGGTCCACAGGCCACTAGCTGACTGTCATCACATTCAGGACCTGAGGTTCTATTTGTCACACGCAGCTTATCTAGTTTCTAATGGTCAAAGGCATATGAAGACATTCACAGCTTTTTTAAGCTGGGAGATATTCCCTGGCCAGGGAAGGGGCAAAATGTGGCCATCAGGGGGTCACCCACAGTCTCTGATGCCATGTCCAGTCTGGGGGCAGTGGGGGGCATCCTGCAGTTGCTTCCTCACCTGGAGCAGATCAGGCAGAGATGAGTCCTAGAAATGTGAGCATGGTATGTGTTTAATGTGCCGAAGCATGGTTGTTATATGAATTAGCTGAAGATATACAGGCATCATTTAAACAGATAACACTTAAACGCCAGGGCTATAATTAGAACTGACCAGGAGAAAGGATTTACTAAGTTTCTGGATCCACTGACATTTAAAAAAAAATTAAGATTGAAAAAAAGGCCCAAAATTCAGGTCCACCACACAACTTTGAAACTTCAAAAGTCCCTGAAAACCAAAAATTGTTTCTTTCATAAATGTAGCTCGCTTCCCAAAATGGCGTTTACAGCTCCCTATCACTAGAGTGAAGAGTTCTCTGTTCAGCATCAAACCTCCCTGCCCTTTGGAAAGGGACTCCTCCCACGCTGCACCACCCACTATTCCCATTCTACAATTACAAAGAAAAAGAAATCTAAATTCTGAAAACCACCCAGCCCCAAAGGTTTTTGTGGACAGACATTGTTGAAGTCTGATGAAAGCAGAGGCCTGGTGTCTAATTAAGATACAGGAGCACCTAAGCTCAGGCGAATAAAGAGGGTGATGCTTACGATTAAAACCGAAAACCTGGCCCAGATCCAAAGCTGTCTTTAACAAACATCCAAACTGTGCCAGTTCGCTGACCGTTGGCACCGACTCCAATATCAGTTCTTCGTTCAACCATAAATCCGCAGTGGGTATTTTGTTTTGTTTTGTTTCTCTTCCCCCCCCCCAGAAGGACAACTAGTGAACCAATTTAAAATGAATCTGGACCCACATATTTAACTCTTGAATTGGAACAAAATCAGAACATCAAAATAGCCTCCAAAAATGACGGGAATGGAATTAGTGTTTCATTCGGAGCGAGTCCCCAGCTGAATAGACGCAATAAGGTCAAACGCTTCCATGGATGGAAAAGACTGTAAGTTTAACCACCCATCCATTTTTTTTTAAACTCTCCCTTCAGAAGAAAGGGAGAAAGCTTTGCAAGTTTGCAAAACAGTTTGAAAATCACGCCGCGTACACTACGTCTTTACCCAGCCATTCTCCAGATCCGGCTCTACTTCATATATCTGAGGGACAGGGTTTTGTGTGTGTTTGTGTGTGTGTTTTTACTTTAGATTTTCTTCCTGTTACTTGCAAGAACGGCATGAGAATCAGATGTTCCCAAGGGAAGTTCAGTTTCTCAGCTGAAGATGAAAGCTCTCTGGGATGGTCCCGTTCAGCGATTACAAAGTTCACAGGAGAAACACAAAATCCATCTTAAAATGCTAATGCTTCCAATTTAGTTAATTGGATTGGGTGGTATGAAATGATACCTTGCTCATATATGGATTGTTAACACATTTTCAGAAAAACTTGAATGCCAGAGTTTCCTCCTTCAAACTCCTGAGAGGGCTATTTTCATCAATTCCATTCTTCCTGTTCTGCGGCAATTGCTAATCTCCTTGGTCCCCGAAGAGTTTTGAAAGTAGCTGTGTTCGCCTCATTTTTATCTTGTTGCTTCAATCGCAAGCTACTGACAACTGTGGGGTCTGTCTCCAGAGCAAGCCCCGTTGCCAGTGTGAGCCACTGCGCCCAGGAAGGTGCATCGGCTCAGCCCCGGCAGGTACAGGGGACACTGCTATGCTGGCACTTTTTCAAACCTAGTCTCAAGATCTTCCTTGGTCCAGGCGACTTCAAAGAAGAGGGTTCTCCACGAGACAGCAAGCAGACACCCCACCAGAGGCTCTTCAGGAGCCTTGGCCAAGACATTACAGCACTGTCGAGTCTCTCGCTTGCTTCTCAGGAATCTGTTCCTTTTTTTAGGCAAATCAGGAATATCCAAAGCACATAGAACTGTTTAGATTTCTAGATTTGCTTTTGTTTGTTTTCTCTTTACTCTCTATCACAGTCCAACTGAGTCATATTCATTTTTTAAACAATTTAAGATTCCACTTAATTTAAGAAGTTTTGTGTTTTTTGAAAAATCCCAGTGACAGTTTCTATGAGTTCAGCGAAGAAGCACGTCCGCCCGCTGGCGCGTGCCTCGGTTGGACGGGTGTGTTCCTGACGATTTTTCTCCCTTCTGCTTGCTGAAATGGGATTCTGACTTGTAAGTCAGCATCCTGCTGATTGACACATGACCCCCCTCTCTGTGCTGGGTGCCGACAGAGCCCCCCAAAATGTGTGAAATGACTCCTTTTGCAAGGTGCTCCTATGACCTTCTCCTCCTCCACTGGAAATGTGCCTGAAGTCCTTCTGCAGGATAAGCAAGCAGAGTGCAATCACAGACAGTGCCACCAGGCCTTTGTGACGACCAAGAGGTTCCATGAGAGGCCACAGTGGGCCAGGATCCTATGGGTCTGAGCAGGGAGGAGGAAGTGCAGTCTGGACAGGTGGAAAGGAGATAGAGGGGATCTGTGTAGGGAGAAGAGCGAGGCAGTCCACAGGGAGGAAAGAAAGGCTTGCTGAACAGATAGGAACCCTGGGTGACTGGTGCCGAAGACCCGCGATTTGGAAGGCAGGGTTAGAACATGCTGGAAAGCGTTGGGCTTGCATTTGGATTCAGGGCACTTGAAGGCTGCTGTCAGTTGCCACCCAGACTACAAGAGGCCTTGATGAATCCTAGCATAGAGATGCAGAAGGACAATGACAGTAGATGGGAGGGGGACGCAGTGTGGACACAAAACAAGACCAGAGAGAGGCAAAGAAGCTGACCCTGGGAGCAGCAAGATGAGGAGGGGCCGTGAAAGGGGACAAATTTGAGGAAAATTTTCAAAATAACTGACGGCGAACACAAAGCCACCTAAAATTAAATATTCCATTTTTTGCACACCTAGTTTTAATTATCCTGATAGATTTAGAAAACAATCCATTTCCCCCATAACCAATGTTCATTACATTAGCATCTAAATTGTAAGTCCTTACATGTAAGCCTATCTCCTACTCTCCTTTCAAAAAATGAATCCAGAAACTGTCAAACACGAACTTCTATTTAACAAAATGAACATCTGTGATCATCCACCGGGAGCAAAATCCTAATTGTTCTAAACCTGGCACTTTGCTTTGACAACCAAGTACCTATTTTTTAATACTTTATTTCCTTAAAACACCTGCTTTCTTTACATACTGATTCTTAAGGAAGAGATTAATTTTTATTGGCAAGAACAGAAGTTATTCTCCAAAACAGCAAAAGGGAAGGATCAGCTCCGTAGTGGAGTTGCTTCCTGAATTAAATAATACACAAGGATATTAATCCAAATCCACAAACCAAACCATGCAATCCCCAGTTTTCCCACATTAAAAAAAAATAAGCCAGTCTGATAATCTCACCTCTTTGGAATTAGTGCAGGGGAGTTGCAGCCCTTTTGTGGAGTGAGCATAGCCACACACCACCCCAGTTCAGGATGGCTGTATTTCCATTAGAATTGGCTGTCCTTCCTCCGTGGCCCCCACCCCCTTCACCCAAATCTAGTTATTCAGTGAGTTATAATTTGGCACTAAAATTCAATTAAGCTGAAACTTTGGTCATACGTGGTCTTTTTTCCAGCAAAGCATAATTTCTTTGACCCATTTTTCAAACCTTAGCCGATCAATTTTTAAAGCCAAAAGAAGAGAGAGAGAAAGAGAGAGCGAGATATAATAGTTTATTTAAAAACTGAGCTCACATTTCTAGAAACTGGGCTTGGAATTTTTTAAAAAAAAATCAAATAAACAGTGAGGATGCTGTGCTGCTGTATGAAAGCGCTTGAAGTTTTCATAAGCACTTGTCAGAGACCTCGCAATGCTCTGCCGACATTAATTAATGTTCTCTCCAGCCCTGTGAGCCATTTTACCAATGGAAATGCTGATGAGAAAGGGAATGAGGGGTTCAAGGCCGCGCTGTTGTGAGTCGGCTTCGGAACTAGGAATTGAAACCCCGCGGTTCCCAATGAGCCAGCGAAAGTCTGTCGAAGTATTGAGCACCCCTATTGAAGACTGTGGGAGCTCTGCGGCTTAATGGGATTGTGTTCGGTCCTCGGGCTCTCCTTTAAAAGATTCCATGGCACCAACGAGACTCCAATAAAAGGGCCTCTCTAATTGCTTTCTGACTTTCTATGAAACTTTCTAAGCTATACTGACATCCTAGAATACCACTATGGAATTAAATAGCAGAGAAAGGCGAGACAAAGTGGGTGCGGAGAGAAAAAGCGGTTCTCAGCGAAGCGTGTGTGCGGTGGGGGGTGGCCTGGGGGAGGGGAGGTGGGGCGGGTGCGAAGTCTGTGCCGGGAAAAGAAAAATATGAGTGTTCCCTTTTGTGTGCGGACAAACAGCCCAGCGCGGGGAGGTCGGGGCCGGGGTCACGCGGCTCCGGGCTGCAGCTGCCGCCGTGGGGAGGGGGTCCCGGGCGGCCACCGCGAGTCCCCGGCGGCCGGCGGCATCAGCATTCCGGCTGCGCGGGAGGCTGCTGTCCTCGCACGACCCCGGCCCGTCCAGAGCGCGCCCGGCACCCAGGTAAGCGGCGCGGGGAGCGCGGCGGCTCCTCGACAGGGCGCACGCCGGGCGGGCGAGGCGGCTGGGTGGCCCGTGTTCGCGACGCGCCAGGGCCCGCGCCGGGGAGCCCGGGGCTCAGGGAGCCCGGCCACAGCGGCGCGCGACCAGGGCCTGAGTCTGGGCCTGGCTCCGAAGCTGGGCCTCATTCAGGGCCCCAGAGGTCCAAGCCGGACCCAGGGCTGTCTCGCCGCTCTCAAAAGTGCAGGAGCGCAAGGTGACCTGTACAGGCCCCCGGGAGGCGCCGCACCCCTTCTCTGAACCACCCTGTAGGCAGAGGCCTTACCAGGGTCCTGGCCAGGCGCTCAGCTGTGGCCAGGAAAGCAGGTTGTCCCCAGGTGCTCTGTGAGCCCGGTGGCCCTCCAGCCCAGGTGGCCTCTGGTGTGCACGCTCAGACCCGCGGGCTGGACCCGCCAGGACCCCTACCCGCGTGGGCCTCGGGTGCTGTCCCGCCTGCCCAGTCCGCACCCCGAGAGCCATGGCACATTGTGGGGTGCAGAGGGCAAAGACGTGGCGGCGACGGCAAGGCGCCGGCAATCAAAGGCGGGGGGCGGGGGGTGGCTACCCGCCGCGTTGCCCACGGCCAGGCCAAGGGCATGAAAGGATCTTTATCCTCGAGTGACACGGCCGGCGGTTTCCTCCTGCCTCCCCCTCCCGCGGCCCTAATTGGGGCCGGCTGCTAATGTGATTAAAGGCCAGTTAAACGTTTCTGGGAGCAGACGGTGGGAAGAGGCCGAGACCCCTGCCCCCCTCTCCGGGTCACGCCAGGCCCTTGGTCAGGGGGTCGGTGGCAGTGCCAGCCCCAGGACGGCCTGGCCAGGCGCCCTCCGATTGTTCGCCCCTAGGCCGGGAGGCCGCGGGCGGGCAGGCGGGCTCCCGGGGCTTTATGTAAGCCGGTGGGCTTTGGGCCCGGCCGGATTTGGGGATTCTTTGCGCACAGTTTCCATTTTCTGGCCTTTGGAACGGCGCCCTGGGCCCTCGCAGCCCTCCCCCTCCGGTGCCCGGCGCCAGTGCGGCCCAGCCGCGGGGGCAGGCCTGGGGTGCCCGGCCTTTGGGGTCAGGGGGGCTGGAAGCAGGTCGAGCTGGGGTCTCCCCACCTAGGGCAGTGACGGGACAGTGGTGCTCCAGCGATGTGCTGCGGCCAAGCAAAACTCATGACCCCGCGGCGCCCCCGAGGCTTCCCTGACCACCCGGTTCCCACGTCGGCGGCGGCGTGGGTGGTCCCGCCCGGGAGGGCTCAGCGTTTCGCCCGCCTGGGGCGCGGGGCCTGGGAGCGAGTGTCTGCGCCGCGCTGCCCTCTGCGCCCGATTCCGATGTCGCACATGGGATCGTGCCCTGTGCCCAGAGGTTCTGGGGACCCCGCCCCAATCCCGCCTTGCCTGGCCGAGGCGGTGCACGCTCGGCGCGGGGAAAGCCGCCTGGTGCCCCGGCAGAGGGGTTCGAGCTGGAGTCCCAGCCCCGCTACCCGGAATCCTGCCGTGGAGGTGCGCCCGGGGAGAGTCCCGGAACCAGGAAAGAGCCCCGCGGGCGTCCCGCCGTCGTGGGCGTCCCGCAAAGCCACACTTTGGGGTTTTTTTGGGGGGGGTCCTTGGGGGAGCTAAGAGCTGGCCCAGGCCCGTCCTTGCTCCTCTGGAGCTGCAAATCTGGAACCAGTTAGGACTCGGGAGACAAATAAAAGCCGAAAGAGAGCTAGACGGGAGTGAACTGTGGACGTTCCTCGGCTGCCGGTCCGCGCACTCGGTCGGCAGAAGCAGGTGGGACTCCGGTCCCGAGCCGCAGCCCGAGCACCACCCTCCCTCCTGGCAGGGATCGGTCCTTGTCCTCCGCCTCCGCGAGCTTTGGAAAAGGAAAACGCTAGCAGACCTCGGGGCACGGGGCGGAGGCCGGGGCACAGCCGGAGGACGCGCAGGAACTGCCTGGGCCAGGCAAGGAGAGGTCGCAGGGCCCTGGCCGCGCTGCGCCCCCTGGACGGCCGCCCCGCGGTGCCCGAGCCGTGCCTGCCCTTTCTGACCCTACTATCCTAAAAATCAGTGTGCACCCAGAAGGAATGCGTCTGTGAACCTCTGCCACATAGGTTGTTTACGTTTTTCAGATATTCTCTGAAAACCTCTGCTTCCCCACATCCAACAAATGTCAGTTTGAACAGATCAGGAGATGAAATGAAAATCGCATTTTAATTTAAGTAGAGTGAAAACAGTATTTTTAATAATATTTTTGTAAAAATGTAATGCGAATCTAAGGTTTCCTCTTGTTCGAAATCGATAATTTTGTTTATATTTCAAAGACATATTTTTGTACATTTTTTTTCAACCAAAAAAGAAGAAGAAATTTAAAAAGCAAATGCCAGAAATACAGAAAAGCCTGAGAGAAAATGGAGGAGGAACTGCAGGCCGGCTTTCTCCCACACTGTTTTTTTTTTTTTTTTTTTTTTTTTTTACCTTTTTTTTCTTCCTAATAGTCTGAAGAAAAATACAGTGAAAATAAAATAATTTCATATTAAACTAACACATAGAAATAATTGATTTCTTTCCAGATGGGTGGAAAGGACCTGGTTGTTTTTGTGTGCGTAGAAAATGCAGCACTCAAGTTGATTTTCTTCCTTTTTGCTGCTCAGAAAATTTAGGGAAAAAGTAATTTCCAAGCTTTGGTTGCTGTTGTTGATGATAATCTGTGTGTTGAACAGAGATAAAGTCAGAAGAACCCTCTTCTGTTTGAGATAAAATTTGCACAGGAAAAATGACCAATTTTTTTAAACGTTGAACGAAATACCTGTTTTTGTTTGATATAAAACATTGGACTAATATGTAATGAGCTTAAAATGACTTTAGGATTATTTAAACTACAGCTCCTCTACTATCAGTAACCCTACTGGTTATAGGGGTCCGGGAACAATCAGTTTTTATGTTAATCTTGTATGTTTTTTCCAAGATAATTTTGCAGTGATCTTATCTTAGTAAATGAGTAGTATAGAATGAAACAAATAATGTGCATTCTTTTGGTAAATAATTTTCCCAATTTTAAAAATGAAGAAATATGTTGACTGCTGGTTTTTAGGAATAACCTTTAGACTGAACAGGAAAGGAAAAGATACATTTTTATTGAGCCAGCGGGGGAGGAGAATTCGAGCAGAGTTAGTCGAGCTGTACTGAGAAGAAAGGCCAGTCGGTGGGAGGGTTTGCTGCCATTCCAGGCTCCAGGTGATTATTTGTACCAGGCAGACACTCAGCTGTGACCCTGCAGTTACGGCACATATGATTATGCAATCAAAGGGAGCCTGATGGGTCTGTTATGCAACGGGAGTGCAGGAGAGGCCCAGAGCCCCAGGCCAGGCTGACACACCCCCATCTTGCAGCCTGGGCCCCTTCTAGCTGACACCCTCTTCTGTGTCTTGGTCTCACCTGGAGGTTTCTCCTCTATCCTGCAAATCTTCCTCTCCTTTCAAAACTCCCACTCACTTGGCAGAACCATTGGGGTCCCCCAGTACATTTTCACTAAAACAAAACAAAAAAACGACCAAGTTGTAGCCCACACCTTGGAATTCCTGTTGTCCTGAGCTTGCCGATTGTGTCAGAAGTCACAGGTCTGGAGAGAAAGCCAACGATGGGACATCTTGTTCACATCCTTCAAAAGTTGGCAGTCGGGTGTCTGGTCTTGGCCCTCATCGTGGACGGGTAGTTACGAGCAGTTAGGCTAATGTGTGCCAGTGTCAGGGATTGGGTTTCTGCTTTATTCTGTGTTTCTGAGGAAATGCAGACCTCTTTCAGAGGTACCAGGGCTGGCCAGCGAGGCAAACAAGATCAGCAAGGTCAGGAGGAGAACATTGCTTCTTGAGGGCGTGCTAGGTTGCTCTGCTCTTGTTTAGTACACTGAAGGATTGGTGGTGCTCAGAATTGCCCAAACTGAAAGCTGGTCCCAGGAAGGACGAGTGTGCAATAAGGAATAAAAGACCCAGGGGAGAAGGGCAGGAGGCTCCCCTGGGAAGGTAAAGGCCACGCCTGAAAAGGCACAGGCCGGTGCTGTCCACTACATCCAGGTCTCTGTGGCAGGAGCAGCTCCCAGAGAGACTGGCGTACAGGTATCTGGAGCCAGCCCCAAACTCCAGGCAGACTTACCTGATTAAAAAGCAAACTGGGTCAGCCCAAAGTCTTCCACCACCTGCCTGCTGCCTGCAGAGGGAATTCAGAGGACTCCTTCCCCTGCGGGCCTCCCAGCCCAGCCTCTAGAAGCTCATGGCTCCTGCCCTCTGCCACCCCAACATCCCTCACTCTCAGTGATCACCAACATTGGCCCAGGGCTGGGAGCAGCTCTTGTTCTTCGCATCTCTCCTCCATGAACACAGGGTTCGGGGCTTCCTGGAGCAGGCCAGCCCCGCCGAGTTGTCTTGGGAGCCCCAAGGGCACCACTCACCTGTGCAAGAGTAACACTACATAACTCCCCAGAAGAGGAAGGCATCTCTCTCCAGCCCAGCCCTGGACCATGGGGAGCATCTGCCCTCCCCTTGCCACAGCCAAACATCAACACTCCAATTCTCAGCCCCCACACGATGTGCTGTCACCTGACAGAGCCAGCTGCACTGGCATGCAGGAAGAGGCACTCTGCGGAAATCCTCCATCATGTCCTGGTCCCTGGCCTGTGCCCAGCACCAGTGTCCTTGTTCAGAGAAGAAAGGCCCGGAGGCCCCTGCAGAACCAAGAAAGGCTGAAATCTGGGTCTTTCAGAGCTTGCTGATCGTGGCCAGGGAAAGGAATACCGTGGGTGTCACCCCCTGCCCTGGGGACCACTGTGCATACATAGTAGCCTTCCTACAGGTGCAGCCTAAGCAGAGTTGTCACCGAGTGACAGTTAGCTGCTGTGTGCGATGGTGCTTGTTATTCGTTTCACTTTTTAATCTGTATGGTGTCCACCACCCACTTGGAGGATCCTAGGACCTCACCGGGTGGCAGCAGCATGGAGTTCGCACGCACCCTTTGCAGAGCTGACACATTCAGGACTCAGCCTGGAGGAAGCCACAGACCTACCTGCTGAGCGTCTTTCCCCCACAGCAGCCCTTATGGGATTCTGGCCACATGTCATCACCAGCGTGCTGGGAGATCACCTCCTTTCACTCAGAAGCTGAGCCTTGGCTTCTTCCTCTTAGAAGAGGGATGACAATTCCTGGCTCAAGGGTCACAGAGATCCTATACCAGAGGCACACAACTGTCCCATCTGCCCCTGTGCCACTGGTCCTACTCGGGACACTGTTTCTCCCTCATTAGCCTCCTGAGGAAGTCCTCCTCCTCCTCCTCCCCTTTCCAGCACCTCACCAGGCTTCCCTTTTCCCTTTGGGCCGCTTCCTGTCCCCACTGCAGATGAAGTCCTGCCACACTGGTGGAACCCGACGCGGGCATGGGCATCAGCTGTCTGTCAAGCATGCCTGTGCCAACCTAACAGCGCTACGGAGGCAGGAGCTGTTCTCCTCCCCATTTTACAGATCAATGTTGGGGGCCCAGAACTGTGTTGTCTTGTGACCATGGGGCACACAGTGAAGACATTCAGGCTGGATCAGCTCCTTCGTCCGTGGCCCCGCCTCCTCCTTCCTGTCCAGGGACAGAAGACCCTCTGCCTAATGATCATGGGCAACCCCAGGAGATTAATTCCCTGGCCACCTCCCTGCATCCCATCTGCCCTGGGGGGACTGAGTTTATTTTCCCTTGGCTGTTTTTAATTGTGCCCCTTGGGATCAGGCCACAGACTTCCCACACCACTGTTAGTCCTCATGGTTCCAGTAAAATGTGCAGGGGGAATGGTCACCCCACATCCTCTGTGCACACAGAACCATGTCACACGTGCACTCACACGCATGCAACATGCACAGAGCCCTGGTCCCATGGCTACAAAACCTCAATGCGTTAACCCCACCTGAGTTACTTTCACCCTTTAACCACGTGGCAAGTTGATCAGCCACTTTCTCTTGGGTCAGGTAATAGAGGTATTTGAAAGGTACAATCTGGTAGAAGTTGGCTGTGAAGTATCCTTTTCTCTGTGAGTTTATTTCGGGCTTCGCCAGTCCTCCTGAGGTGGGAGGAGGCCCACAGAGAACCATGGTGCCTTTTGGACACCAAGCGTCTACTGTGAGCCAGCCCTGCCCCATAGAGCTGACATTCTCCCGAGAGACAGAGACAGTCACCCTGAGGACAGTCCCTCGGGCTCTGGTAGTGACTCCACAGTGCAGGGATGCAGCAGGGATGTGCCTTGTCTGGGAGCACCTGGCCATGAATCAGGTGGCCAGGGTGACACTGCAGAGCAAGCTGAGGGTGACGCTCTGTAGGAATGTTCTGGTACCCGTGTGTGCAAAGGCCAGGGCCAGGACCTGGCTGCTACTAGTGAGGAGCAGGAAGGAGGCTGGCACGGCTGCAGCAAGGGACAAGAGCCCTGAGATCCCGGCTCTTCTACCCCAGTGCCCCTCCCTGGCACCTGGTGCACCTGCTCCTGCCCTCAGAGCTTCAGCAGGTTGCTGCTACTCAGGGTGCCAATTCGGGAGGGAGCCTCAACAACAGTTCTTTTTTTTTTTTTTAAGAGAGAGGGACAGTGAGAGAGACAGAGAGAAACAACTTTATTTAGTTTTTCACATGGCCTTAGTTGCTCCAACACTCAGTTGTGTACATGGTGCTAGAGTTTGAACCCGGGTCCTCGTGCTTGCCAGGCAAGCGCCGAAACCGCTGAGCCACCGCTCCAGCCCCTCAACACCAGTTCTCTGCCCAGAGTCCCAGCAAAGCTGCTGAGCCTCAGACCTGCTCTGTGGAGCTGGCCTCATCTGTGTGGTTATCCTTAGCTGTCTTCTGGGTCCCCCGTCCTCTTTTCTACTTTACCTCTTGGGTTTGACTGTTGGATCTGACAGCTTCTTACTGTGTTCAAGCTGCTCTCATGTGACCCACCTATTCCAGCCTGCCAAGTCCCGGTCCCTCGGACCCCTTCAAGGTGAGGGCTGGGAACACTGGTGCCCCTCCACACCGTGCACGGCCTCCAGTGGTGCTTGCCCAGAGCCTGGGAGTGACATTGAGCACTGGCAGGACCAAGGGACTTAGGCCAAGCTTCCTCTGGCCAGAGACCACACCTCCATGTCATGCACAGACCTGCTATCCCCTGGACCGAACATCCTCCTTGGGAGCAGCAGTAAGCACCTTCCCCAGCACCCACTGGCCCAGTGCTTCATTCTACGCCACCTGCAGAGCCAGTGCAGGTGCCCGTTGAGGTCACTTGCCCCCTGGGGTCTGTGCTCTGCCGATTTCCCAGGATGGGTCTCTGGGTGCCACAGAATCCTGCAGCAGCTCCTCAAGATGGATGACTTGGGTCTGCAGCAAACCTGAAGCATCTGTGGCCACCACCCCCTGTCCACCTGCTGCGCTGGGCATTGCTTCTCCTGGGCAGTTCTCCACCTGTATGTGAGGGCCAGTGCTGTAGAGCATGCTCCGGGTTCCGTTCACCACCAGGAAGACCCTGGGCAATCGGATGAGGAAGCCCAGTGCCGACCTCCTGGCCAGGTGTGCTGGGCCTGCAGGAAAGGCAGGCAGGGTCATGCACAGGTGGGTGAAGGTGAAGCCCACGTGCTCTTTAAAGAGAGAAGCCCCCAGACATGTCCAGTGGATGTGGTGACGTGAGACAGTTGGCTTCCTGACAGGTTTCCCACAAAGCAGCTGGGAACATCCTGGTGAGTTGGGCCAGGGTTGACATGTGGCCCCTGGAGTGTCAAGTTGGGGCAGTGCTGGTGTTGCTAAGCCAGCATCCCAGGAGAAGCCGCAGGCCTGGGGGCAGGAGCGGAGAGAACTGGGTCCAGGACAGCAACGGCAGCCCCTCCTGCTGCCTCCATAATCCACCACCTGAGCCCACCTCCCCCAGGCCTGCTGTCCCCACACAGCCCTCTTGCTGCCCAAGGACCCATCAATTCCCTCCCTACTGGACAGGGGGTGGGTGCCTGGCCCAGCAGCACATTCAGCCCTTGGGAGGTTGAGGCTGACTCAGGAATGGACACAGGGCAGAGCTGACCCAAGTAAGAGTAAAATCAGGAGCCGAGTGGGACTGAGGGTGTTAAACCCCAACTAGGAGGAAAAGCCCTGGGGGGAGGCTAAGCTCAGACAGACAGACAGACAGACAGACCTAACACATCCCAACAAAGCAGAGAGCAGAGGGGGCAGGCTCTCAGGCTCTCTCTACAAGGCCACCAGTTCCTTTCCCCAACTTGTCACCACCCGAGGCCCCACCTCCGATGCCTTCCCCTTGTGAGGGACACAGCATTCAGACCCTAACAGGCCCTTGCTGAGTCTCGCGTCTCTGATGTGTGTGCCGCTCCTCCAGGGGCTCTGGCCAGCCAGCAGAGGACTTGAGCCTGGTCAGCTCCATGACTGCTCCAGCCAGTTCCTTCGAAACGCATTCCCGCTCTGTTGCTTCTGTTTCTCTGGAGAACCCTGACTAACACAGCCCCTAAGGTGGCACAGGAACGCAGGGGAAGATGGGAGTCCCTCACGTTCCACAGAGCTGTGATGTGCTTTGGGCTGGGTCCAGCTGAATGTGACCTCTTTGATCACAAGAACCAGCAAATTCACTGACAAGCTCACCTGAGTTGAGTTTGTCACACTCAGAGGAGTGGTGACAGGAAGGTGTCAAGGTAAGGGGCATAAGCTGGCTGACCACACCCCTGTCCCTGTCCCTGTCCCTGTCTCCAGCTCTGAAGTCAGCCCTGTCTACCCTCCTGTCCCAGAAAGGCCATGATGGTGCTCTAGGGCTAAGGACAGAAACAGGGTCGCCAATTTAGATAGGTGGAGATGACAGTGGAGCCTATGTCTCAGCCTGGCCCAGCAGGCTTGCGGCAGCTTTGTTCCATGTCAGACTGGCCTGTGCACACTTAGGAGGGACCTGCGTGCTCAGTGTTGGCACTGAGGCCCAGCCCCCGCATCCACAGCCTCCTTTGTGGGGTAGGAGGCAGGAGGCTGGGCTCACAGACAAAAGGACAGGAGTTGGGGGCCACAGTAGAAGTAAAAGGCCCTTCTTGTAAAAGGACAGACACTGGAATGAAAGAGGCCCCCTATGAGGACAGGCAAGCCTCTGGAAAGTGAATGACCTGTCCCAGGACAGAAGGGCCTGGGTTGAAGCCAGGATCTGGGCGCCACTGGCCATCTGTGCCATCCGCAGAGCCTCTCAGCAGCTGGGGTCCCTTCTCTGTGAAGTGAGGGGTTCATCTTTATGGGCAGACACATTACTGCCATTCCAGAGGTCTAGAATCAAGGCCACCAGCCAGTAGAAGGCTGGGGCTGGAGCCCCCTGTTCCCATAGTGGCCATCAGGAAGCTGGCCAGACAGGGGGGCAGTGGGCTGGTCTCCATGGAGATGGGAGCGAGGTCCCTGAAAGCCGCAGGGATCCTTTCTTCCTCTGGCCTGAATCAGGAGCAACACCAGGTGTTTGCAGACGGCTGCTAGGTCCCAGCCCCAGGCTTCCACCAAGACCATCTGAGGCCATTCGACCTCTCCCCTGTTCTACAAATACAGAAAGTGAGGCTCAGGAGGAGGAGACTAACTGGGGACAGAGCTGGATGCCCACCAGGCCAAGGCTCCACCGTCTCCCGTGGAAACCTGGGCCCATTGAAGCCTGGAGTGCCTCTCTGCACCAGGCTGGCAGGACACCTGCAGTCACCAATGGCAACCATCACTCTCAGTAGTCAAGAGAGTGGCAGAGCCGCAAGCGTGTGCTCGAGTGCAGACTGGACTCAGAGATGGAAGCAAGGGAGAGGGCATTTGGGGGCCAGGCCCCGTGGGGGATGGTCCTGTTGCCAGGTGTTCTTTGAATTCTGCTTTGGTCTAAATATAGTTCCTCAAGCATTTTTTTATCTTGGTAATCATGCAGCCATGGTGCAGAAATAATTGGTTGCTTACCGCTGGGGGCAGCTGAGTGGGTCCCGGGTGGGGGCCCAGAGCCCTGGTACCAGCTAGATTCCCCTGTGACACAGAGGCCAAGGGAGAGCCCCTCTCTTGGTGTCCCTTCCACCCCTATGAAATGAGGAGCTGGAGGCACTGGGCTAGGTTTCTTCCATCTCAGCATTCTGTCCTCAACATAACAGGAGAGAGCAGATTGCCACAACCAACATGCCCCCACCAAAACGGGGACACTTTCCTACTGTCCCGATGATTTCTCCAACCAACTCCCTGGAGACCCAGTATTTTCTCTTGAGAGGTGAGTTTTTAAAACAACATGTCTGTGTTTTTCTTTTAAATACAGAAAAACATAATAAAAGAACGAATCTGTACCCAGGGAACCGCTGTTGACATTTCCTAAGTCAAGTGGAACATACACCTGGGAAGAAAAGGCAGAGGACGTGGCAACTAAGAATGCAAACCGAAAGCTCCTCCCCGCCCAGCACCTCTCCCAGCAGAGCCACCCCGTTGTCACGTGCGCAGGGTCTGGAGCACAAGTCCACACCAGCACACCCCCATCCCCGGTGTTGCCTGGGCACGGCCTTCATCTCCTGGTGCCTCTGCGTCTTGGCCTGCAAAGTGGCTGGATCCTCCCAGAGACTCACTGGGTCAGCTACGCATGGGGTCTGCATGAGGACTTGTCATCTGGTGACACATCTCACTGTCCAGAACGGACAAACAGCGTCTGCTGCTTTGCATGTCTCTTCCTTTTCCTTATCCTAATCCCAAGTGGGATCATACTTGGTTCAGCCCATTGCTTTCACCTTGTTAGTTTAGAGATCCAACCAACCTAAACGCGTGGACAGATGCAGCTTGCTCCCACAGGGGCCACCAAGTGTGGCTGTGAACCTCAGATGCACATGTCCCCAGCCTCTGCTGCTGCCAAGATGCTGGGGCTGGGGCTGGAATGGTGTCTCAGTGGTTACAGCACTTGCCTGGCAAGTTCAAACCCCAGCACCGCGTACACAATGAAGTGTTGAAGCAACGAAAGTTGTATGAAAAACTAAATAAAATTGATTCTCTCTTGCTCTCTCTCTCTCTTTCTTAAAAAAATAAAAGAAAACAAAAAGAAAAATAGAAAGAAAAAAGATGCAGGTGCTGTCCCGGCTGATCCGGGCCCACGCTCTGGAAGTGCTTTCAGTTCATCTGGTTTTACGCTTCCGTCCACATGGATGGGCATCCCTTTCCCCCAGCCCTGCCAGCCCTGGTTATCACCGTGGGCTGTCTTGTTGCTCTTGGACCCCTGTGGATTTGTGGGTCAGAGGCTGTGCGTGTTCCCTGGAGCCCAGCCTGGGAGCACCGTGAGAGACAGTGCAGGAACCACGCGGGCCATGAAGATGCTGCAGAGAAGCAGAAACACGGGGTGATGCCAGCGTCCAGGGACAGCTCAGGGCTGGATGCACAGCCTGCAGCAGCTCCTCGGGACCTCAGCAGGCCCTGTCCTGCCGCCTCTTCCAGAATGTTCTAGAATGAAGTGCCTGCGCTGACATTACCAATTAGCTTTCTCCAGTGCTTTCCTAAGTTGACCCTCTGCATCCTGGAACTCACTTGGACACCAGCCTTGGGCCCTGGAGGGACAGCCTGCAGGGACAGAGCTCTCTGTGTGACCCCCAGCAGAAAGCCAGCCACGTGTGGAAATAGCCGAATGCCATTTGAGCCAAGCCCAGAGGGGATGCTGATGGGGCCAGCCCAGGTCACCATGCAAGTGACCACAACATAGTGACGCCATTTGCCACTGCACCATCACTCACTTGAGAAAGTTCCAGAAGGAAGGTCCATGCACTCCCAGCAATGAGGAGGCAGCCTCTCTGGGGGCAAAGTCTATGTGTCAATGTGGTGGGCCACAGAGCCCAGTTGTTCTGGATGCTTCTGCGGTGTGTTTTGGGGTGAGTTAAGCATTGGAGCGGGTGGACTGGTAAAGCCCCCTCTGTGACATGGGTGAGCCTTGTCCTATCAGTTGACATCCTGCAGAGAACAAAAGGCAGGTCCCTGGCTGAGGGAGGGAGGATTCCTCCTACCGAGGACTTTGAGCTGGGATATCAGCATTTCCCCTTGGGCTGTTATAGCAAATTGCCATCGACTGGGCAGCTTAACCCTCACACTTCGGGAGGCTGCAAGTTCAAGGTGCTGCCAATCCAACTCTGGTCTGCCAACAGCTGCTCTTCTGCAGAGAGAGAATGCCGAGGTTCTGTGTCTCTTTTGAGGGGCCCATCCATTCAGGAGGCCCCACCCTAATGGTCACATCACCACCCAGAGCCACCGCTGGATGCCTTCACACTGGGGGTTGCATTTCAACAGGAATTCTGGGTGGGGACATGCTTGGTCTGGCGTCTGCACCAGAACCACCCTGTGGGCTCTCCTGGGTCTCCAGCTGGCCCACTGCAGATTTTGGGACTTGTCAGTCCCAAAGGTGCACGAGCTGATCCCTTATCATTAATCTCTTTCTGTGTACATATGCATTCTGGAGAACCTTGTCTAACACAACTCCCAAGGTGACTGGGGACGTGGGGCAGGGCTGACATCAGTGCCTTGGTTAAGATACTCTGATCATCAGAGTGGGATCAGCAACAGCCATGGCTTGGCCCCCACCTGCAGCCAGTGCTTACCTGCCCTCCTCCTTGGGGCTCCTGACCTGCCCACCCTGCCCCTCCCAGCCTCCCACGGTCCCTGGGGCCTCACCCTGTAGCCTCATTCTGTCTCCTTATCATAGCCCCGCTTCACCACCACAGGATGATAAACCTCTTGAGGTCACAATAGGTCACATCTCCACACGCATGTCCCCTCACGCAGGGTGGAAGTAGTGCATTTTGGGGTTTTGCAAGGTCAGGGATGGAGGGAGAAAGGCTCATGGGACAGTCCTGGAGGAGGGCACCCAGGCCCTGGTGTTGGATCCTAAGCTGGGCCACAGGAACCAGTTCCACTTTAGTACCCAACCTGTAAAAAGGGGCATTGGAATGACAGGTATCAAATGTCCTCCCAGATTTTTTATTTGTGGGGCTCCTCATGGCCCAAGCTGAAAGGTAGAAGAGGCAGAGGAAAGCAGAGGAAGCCCGCAGGTCCACCCCAGCCAGCCCAGCGAGGTGGCCTCGTCCCACAGGGCACCCACCCTGCTCCCTGGCCTCCCACCGCTGGGACAGTTCCCGGACTCCATGGCGTCCTGGGGAAGGCAGCAGAGATGGACTGGAGGGCATGAGAGGACACGCTTTCACTGACCATCCAGCCCAGCAAAGCTAGAAACCGTCAAAAAGTAAAAATTCCATTTGTAAACAAGATCGAATTATTTGATTGTGAAACCAGGGTCCGTGGAATTTAAAATAATTTAATATGAAACAATATCATTTGAAATGCTGACCAGCCAAGGAGCTGGAGGCAGGGGAGGGCTCTACCCTCTGTGCCCAGACACGTGGAAACCCAATCTCAGGGAATAATAACAAATCACTCCCTCAAGGAGCTCGGTGGAGAGTCAGCCATGTGGCTGCCCCAGGCCAGGCTCAGGGCAGCCAGTCCGCGGTCCTTGTCCTAGGCAGGCAAGCCATTTAGGAACTTGAAGAGCAGTGCCGGGAAGCAGGAGAAGGGCAAGTAGGGGCCAGGAGGGAGACCCAGTCACCCCGAGGCACACGCGCTGCGAGCCCTGGACAGGAGCAAGAGCTCCGGGCAGCTGGGATTGCAGGCAGCAGTGGACCCGGAAATGTGCAAAGCCACACAGTTAGGAGGGCCACGCACAATGGAAGTGCAATGGTTTCAACACAGCTCTGTCTCCTGCAGCCCTGGGCAAGCAAGCTGCTGCCAAGCCTCGGTTTCCTCCTCTGCAACATAGGAATCATCATGATCCCTGGCTGCTACGAGGTCAGAGGTCATTCCTGTGCAGCCCCCAGAGTGGAGGTGCCTAGGGAGAGAGGCACAGGTGGAGCGGGACCTGCAGTTGGTGCCACTACAGATCCCTGCAGGAGACGGGTGGGCAGGTATACCAGAAGCCATGCCAGGGCGGATGCCTCTGCAGCAGCAAGCTGCACCGGGCTGGCTCAGGAACCTGGCAGAGCAGTGGCCCCGGGTGTGGGTGGGGCACCTGCATGGCCTTGCAGCTGGTGCTTCTTGGAGGGACAGTGGAGGTGGGGTCCATGCGACCCTGCCCCAGCTCTGTGCTTCCACGTCTTCTGAGAATATTTCAAAACTCTTAGAGCAAGGAAAACAAACCCAGGCAGGCCAGACCAAGAGCATGTAAATGCTGACTTTCATGTCACATCCAGAAACTACATGTTCATCAGGCCACCTGCAGGTCAGCTCAGTGGGGAGATGCGGGCTTATGTTTAGAAAAGTCGAACTCTCCGCACAGCTGCAAGGGGAAAGGTCCAGCAGCCGCCTACCCGCCACCATCCTGGACATGGCTCCTGCCTGGGGGCGTCTGCTCCTTGTGGCCACCGGGGCCCAGCTCCTAACCTCTTCATGCACAGTGGGGTCTGGGAAGTGCCTCATATCTCCTGGCTAGCGAGTGGCAGGCCCAGGCCCCAATCGAGGAGCCTGACTCCCCAATCTTCCTCTTGCTGCCAGGAGCTTAACCTCCTGAGGGCAGGCAGGACCTGGGCTGGCCAGGGAGGGTCCAGGAGGAGAGCCCAGCACAGCCACTCTGCCCTGCACACACAAGTCAAGCACCTGTGGGCTCGGGCAGCCCCCGTCTCTGCTAGCCCAGGAGATGGAGGTGCCGAGAAGCGTTATTTTTACTCCTCCCCAAGCCTTGCCAGATCACATTGTCGAGGCCAGCGCTTTGGAGATATTTCCTTGGTTTCGCAATGCATGCGGTGACTAACACATGTTACATTTTGAAAACTTCTCGGTTAAAAATTTCAGCCGAGTCTCCAACGTTAACAGGGTGTATGACTTCCCAAGGTCTGTGTTGTAATCCAAGATTCCAGAAGGATGTAGAATTCTATAAAATCAGGTAACAAGGCGCCAGTCGGGAGCTGCCCTTTGAAAGCACCATCATGATCAGCAGCTCTCGCATCTCTCCATCCCCATGTAAGTCACACACCCCTGTGCGCCCTGCCTGGCTGGGCGGCAGAGCTGTTCCCTGGGGTGATCAGACCAGGGTTGCAGGACTCCGTTGGTGGGCCCTCCAAGAGCACAGGCACAGTGCCGCCCAGCACTACGAGGCTCCAGGGTGCCGGTGACAAAGCCTGCACACAGAAATTGAGGGACTCGCCCCGGACGTGTCCCCATAAGGATGGAGCAGGACTGACGCCCAGGCTGCCTCACCATTCTTCATCCGTCGATGGCCCAGGGTGGTCCCCACTCTGCACAGCCAACACCAAAGGTGGACAGTTGTCATTTCTGGGTGTCTGAGTAAGAAATGAAAGAGGATGGGAAGTTGGTGGCAGGGCACTCTGGTGTCCCTTTGCACACCACAACCACCGAGGGTGGGGTAGGGACCATGGGGCGGTGAGGGAAGCTGCTCCCTGCGGTCACCGTGGGCTGCAGCTCAGTCTGGCACTCGGTGCTGGCCTCCATCTATTGCATTAGTGGATGACACTCACTGCCTGCTCGGTCTACGCTGACCTCCACAGTGACCTGTGCACTCCCTGATCACAGCCACCAGTCTCCACCCAGTCACCAGAGCACATGCAGCACCTGGGCAGAGTAGCCACACAGGGACTGCTTGCTGAATTCGTGCACCTCCAGAAGAACAAGGGAGCCACTCCCACCCACGCCTGGATCACCGGAGAGGCTCTAGCACCATAAGAAGTCCAGGTAGGCATGTGGGTGACCCCTGCACTCTCTGTGATCTCCGATGGGCCTGTGAGGCAGCAGGATATTGTGCCCTGTGGGAGCCCGGAAGTGGCAATAGAGCTGCAGACATCTGTGACACAACAAACTCCTGGGGACCATTGATTTTTCTTCAAAGGTCAAGGCCAAGGTCACCCCAGGGCTGCCCAACAAGCCTCAGGCCATGGAGGCAGGGTGCTCTCTGACTCTGCAGGGTCACCCCATGCCCCGATCCTGACAAGGACCCTCCTTCTAACACTTTGGAAATGCAACCATCGCGATCTGTGGTGATCATGTGCTGAATAACGAGCCCATCCAGACACGAGCTCAGGGCTGGGCAGGGCCGGGTGGTCACTCTTGCCGTCGGGACGCTGTGTGTGTGCACCTTAGTTTGCTGGGGTACAGAAGTGGGTGGGATGTTGTTCAAGCTCTTAAGACCTGGAGGTAGGAGAGGGGGATCCAGGGGACAAAAGACAGACTCAGAAAGAATCACAAGTGCGATAGGCACCAACCATATCAAGGCATGTCTAGGGGCCAAGAGGAAGGACCCACTCTAAATAGGCGTCAGCAAAGGCTTCCCAAAGAGATGAAATTTCCACCATGGTCTCTGGCAATTGTAGTCAGTCTCCTGAACGCGTGTTCCCTTCGAGCCAACTGGGCCCTTAATGGAATTACGCAGCTTTTGGTAACAATGAGTTTGTCTAGGTCGTGGAGGGAAGTACTTTAAAATTCTTCTTTCTTCTTTTTTATTATAGCAATGACATACAATGCTTGAAAAGACATTTTCCTTAATTCAATTACCAAGTGAGCTAAATGCATTTGCTGGAGATAATTAAGAATCTTTATAAATATAAAACAATTATCCCATCAAAATACAGTGCTGTATGTTATTATTCCAGTTGGGTTTTCAATCAGAACTCCACCCCCCCCATATATACACACACACTTTTTCAAAGCCACCCGTGCCTGCCTCTGACCAGCGAGCTCAGCTCCCCGGGTGGTGGCTGGGCGTGCCTGTGTCCTCTGGGCCCCCTAGCCAGTCAGCTGCCTGCAGCCAAACCTTCACTCACCTTTCCAGGCTAGCCTTGGGCCAGGGCAGTTATCAAACAACCACGTGACACAGATCAGAGGAGCCTGGAGGGACGTGACAACTAAATGCAACCTGGCTTGGATCCTGGAACAGAGAGAGGACTTTAATGGGAAACTAGTAAAATCCAAATAAAGTCTGCGGTCGAGTTAATAAGCATGGCCTGGTGTCAGCGCCTCAGCATTGCCAAAGATACCCCGGCAATATCGTATGGTTACCAAAGGGGAGACCTGGTGGGGGGCATACGGGAACTCGGTTCTATCTTTGCAACTTATCTGTAAATCTAATTATTCCACAATAAAATGATCAGACTGAACAGGCAAGGAAAATAGCATCTTCTATTGCTTGTGGATTCCCCAAGCAGTCTTGCTTTTAGAAACCAGCCCTCGATGCCCACCCCCACCCCAGCTGCAGCCAGGTTGTGCCCCCCAGGTGCACTGGGGAACCTCTGGTGTCCTCCTCTGCTCATCACAACCTGCCTTCCTCCACTGGAGGTCAAGGTGGGGACAGTGTGTGGCCATACTGCTCTTGGCACCTATGAGCACCATGTTGGGTGCTTGCCTGGCAGGCAGGACTGTCCCCATACTGCACTGGGGATGGAGGCTGGGCCAGCAGTCCTTATCAGCAATGGCCAAGGTGCCAAACCAGGACTCAACAACTGACCAGAGATCCTCACACAACACACACTCTCCCTGCCTTCTGTGTGCCACAGGGTCCCGCAGAAATGGCTAGAATGGAGAAACAGACAGCCTGGGCAGGGACAGCCACCAGGCGGCACCGCGCTGGCTGGTGGTGGGCTACGTACAAGGCACAGGCCATGTGTTACCTGTGCGGGGACTGGAGAGGTGCTGCTCTCCAGGCTGGCTCATTTGATAACGTTTCTCACATAATTGTCACGCCATCTGGAGTCCCATAGGAGCCCTGTTCACTCACCTTAGAGTCACCTTGCCATCACCTTCCCAGAGCCTGTTAGAATTCCTCAGAGTAGCACTGTGACTTTCAAGGACCCTCCCACCCTGATAATAAAAACCATTTTTAATAAACCTCCAAATATACCAACCATTGTTTTTTCTGCTTTAGGCAAATTGGGTAGATGTTCTTGAGCTTCTAAAGTATCATGTTGAGACAGACATTCCTGCACTGTGCCCACGAACCCGTGGAGGAGCCAGGTCCCCAGGCCACACTTACCAGCTCGGTGACCTGGGGCAAGTTACTCAACATCTTCGATCCCTCATCTGCAAACAGGAATAATGATACCTGTTCTGCAGCACTTTTTATAAGGATTGCTCAAACTAATGGGTGCCACAGAACTAATTCCAGCCTGGCCTGGGGAGGGGATCAATAGAGAAACACTCCTGCTGCAAAGCGCTCAAGCCATTGGAGCAGGCCACAGCACTTCTGTATCCAGAACGTTCCCAAGAGAGCCTCGGCTTTAGTCTGCAAAGAAGACTTGATTTGATCCTACCAGCTTCGAGCTCCTCAGCTGTCTCATCACCTGAAGCTCCAAAGTCCCTCATTAGGGGCAAGGGCCCTGCCCGTCACCCTCAGCGCGCGGCAGCTCCACTGCTTAGTGCCCACAACATGCTTGGCTGGGTTTCTCATCCACATTTGCCTCGGTGGGCCTTGCTGGGTCATCCGATCCTTCCTCCAGCTCCCACGCGAGCGCAAGTGTTAATGAGGGAAGGGGATTTGACTGGAGTCCAGGCCCAGCTCCGAACTTCCCTCTGAGTGACGGAGCACCAGGTCCAGGAGAGCCAGTTCAACAAGCTCCAATTGCCAGAGAATCTCCACGGGGACTGGAGCCGGACACAGGCCTCCGCGTCTCCTCGTCGGGACTGCTCTTCCACCTTGGGTCCCTTCTGAGGCTTACTCTGCTAATGAGATCAGACAGGCTTGTAGGTTTAGGGAACTACAACTGCTGCTAAGGCTGGAAGAGAGACTCATTCCCTGGCATTCCCAACAGACTCCTCCCAGTTTGTCTAGCTCGGGGAGTTAGGCAAGAGCAGGCAGGAAAACAACGGGTCGAACGCGAGCCATTGCAGGAGACTGACTCACTTTACCAACAGCGAGTTCATCTGTCGCCCTGCGCGCAGACTGTCCACTTACTCATTCACCCAGCAAATATTTATCGAGTGGCTAACATAAGTCCCTGCTTTTTCACACCCCCAGGCCTTTGCACATCCTCCCATCGGCCCACCGCACATCCTTCTAGGTCCGGGCAAAGGTTACCTCCTCTGGAAGCCTGACCCACAGTTGCAAGTCAGTCATGAGCCTGTCCTCTCCCGAGGAAGGCTGTGGAGCCAGACAGGCTTGGCCGAGAAGCAAGACTCCCAGATGTCCCCAGTGCACGGCTTGGACAAGTTCCTCAAGTTTTCTACCTTGCCTTCTTCTCGATAAAGTATGGATAATACTAATACTTACCTCCTGAAACTAAATGCCTGGGGGAACTACCTAAAATACAACAAGCATCACATGCAAGAAAGTCCAGGAGTTACCCAGGGGCCAAAAATGGAGGGAGCTGAAAGTGAGAGCCTTAGGCAGGGCTTGACCTGAAGCCACCTCTGCTGTCACATGGTCCTTGTGGACTGCAGTGCGCTGCCCCAGGCCAGAGAGGCAGCCTTGAGCATGTTGGAACCAGCATCCTTGCCCAAGTCCAAGGACAGGGACAAGAGCAAACCCAGCCCTTCCCCATGCAGGCAGCTCTTCCAACACTCACTCGTTTTCAAAGCTTCTCCTTCATCCACAGCTGAACGCACTCTTGCCTCACTGACATGAGCCGGGCTCAAGATGGGCTCTGGCCAAAGGCTTCTGAGATGGAGAGATGTGAATCACTTCTAGACAAAAACGATTCACAGCCAGTGCCAGACCGCTGGCTGTCTCCTGGCCCTTGGCGCCAGTGGGGGCCCAGCACTAAGACGGCAGAGCTATGTTGCAACCTGGCTCAGGCTCCACGGAGGGAGAACAGGCGCCTGGAGAGCAGCAGATTTTGCAAGAGCTGTAAGAGCCAGAAGTAAGCCTCTGTTGGGCTTCTCCAGGGAGAGGGATTGCTTGTTACTACAGCTCTGCTGACTAATACAACTGGCAAACACACAGACCAAGCCAATTTGTCAATATTTAGCCGGGATCTTGGTAGGGAAAAGTCATCTCCCCTGACAGTTATATCCACAAGTCTAACTCCACAAGAGTTTGGAGTTTGATTTTATAGTCCAGAAAATCCCATCTAATGCTCTCAAGATAGTTCAAGTGGGTAGGGTTCAATTGCTAGAAGTGAGCTCAATCCTCCAACCTGGCCTCACAGGACACTCAAAAGCATAAACCCCCCAAGCAGGCAACTGCAATCCCAAATTAGCACCCCATGAACTTCAAGTCGTGGAATTATTGACCAGGGAATTTAGATAAATTATTTTCAGTGTGTAAGGAAATCAAGAGCCAAAACTATGGGCCATTAGCAAAGTACTATCAAAAATAGATTAAATTTGAAAACAAACAAACAGAATGGGCTATGAAAATCTTAGGAGGTGTTCAAAGCTTACTATTTGGTGAAAGAGCAGCCCAGCTGAAAATCAGACTAGCAAGAGGACAGGTGGAGCTTCTGGGGTTACTGAGACACAGAGGAAGGAGGCATGGGAGAAGGGACATGCCTCCAACGGATGTTCTAGAAGGACTGCAGTGGGGAACATGTGCAAAGTCATAGCTAAGTGTTTTCTGAAACTGATGGTAAACTGGGATCCTTAAACTTGAGCCTAGTGAATCTGTAGCAGGATAAATAAAAATAAATGCATGGCAAAAACATAGGAAAACTTCAGGACACCAGAGGAAAAGCAAAGTGTAAATTTTATTGTGAATTTATAAATTTAATTGATTTGTAAAACAGAAGCGTATCAAGCAACTACTAGGTGACAGGCATCCTTGGACTATGTCAATCAAAACCAGGATGCTGCATCCTCACAGGGATCGAGGCAGCAACAGCACACAGGACAAATAAGCAGCCTTAGGAAGTGTGCGGTGGGGTCTGTGCTAGGGAAAGTGACCAGAATGGGGCAAGGGGTCCTCGGGCAAGAGCATGGCCAGGAGAGGCTGGGTGGCTCCAGGGTTGGTGGAAGCCTTGGGGGGAGAGTGCTGCTTTGACCCCATGGAAATTTTCATTTGCAAAGCATCTGCCCGCTTCCTTTGTCCAACTTTGTCGTGTGCCTTTGTTCACGTGTTGGTTTTGACACAGGGACTGCTGTGTCACCCAGGTTCCCCACCCTCCTGGGCTCCAGCGTCCTCCTGCCTCAGCCTCCTGAGGCTGGGAGCCTAGGCGCACACCACCACACCCCGCTCTGTAGTCTTCCTGTTGTTGGGTTGAGCACTTTAGTGTAGTCTGGACACAGGGCTGCACCAGACGGACCAATGGAGCTTCCTCTCCCAGTCCATGACTCGTATTTCCATTTTCTTAGCTCGTCTTCAGAAGGGAGGCTTTGCTCCTCTCTGTGACATCCATTTTCATCGATTTCCACTTGTATGTACAGTGGGATTTTGAGTTCTGTTAAGAAACCCGTGTCACGGGCTGGAGCACTGGCTCAGTGGTTACGGCGCTTGCCTGACATGCATGAGGACGAGAGTTCAAACCCCAGCACCACGTACACAACGAAGTGTCCAAGCAATGAAAGCCACGTGAAAAACTAAATAAAATTGATTCTCCCTTTCTCTCGCTCTCTCACTGTCCCTCTCTCTGAAGAAGAAGAAGAAAGAAGAAGAAGAAGAAGAAGAAGAAGCAGAAAAGAAAAGAAACCTGTGTCTACCCCAAGGTCTCAAACATATTCTCAAGTTTTACAGTTTGGACTTCTGTGTTTAGGTCCAAGGTCTATTATAACAATTTTTCTATACAGTATAAGAAAGGTATTGAGTTTTATATTTTACATGATTTCTATGTAAATATTATATTTATTGAATGGTTATTTGATAATTTAATATATTAATATAATTACAGTTTTGTTTATAATACAGTTGCACTTAATCTTGAAATTTTTTTAGAGAGGGAAAGTGAGAGGGAGAGAGAGAATCAGTTTTCTTTAGTTTTTCATGTGGCTTTCCTTGCTCTGACACTTTGTTATGTACACGGTTCTGGGTTTCAAACCCGCATCCTTGCACCTTCCAGGCAAGCACCTTAACCACAGAGCCACTGCTCCAGCCCCTTAATATTGGAATTTTGATGACAAAAATGTGACGTATTTACGTGGTTTATATTTTACGTTGTCTTACATGCAGCAAAGCTACACATATAAATGCATTTTATACACTTACGTGTGGATATCCAATTATTCCAGCACCACTTTCCTTATCCCATAAGTTAGGCTTAAACTTCACTGACTTCAGCACCCAGTGGGCCAGCTTACCTTCAGCAATTAGTGCTGTGGACTTCTAACGCCAGTTTTTCTATCTTCCTCATTCTTATCTATTTCCTAATAAAATTTTTCTGTAAGGCAATATTAGTCTTTTTCTCCCAATTCTTTATTTATTCATTCTATTATCTATTTATATCAGTGTGGACCAATATTTATCTTGCTCTTCGGGTTGTAACCTGATATCATCATTTTTTATTTTGTTGTTCAGCGTTTCCAGTTTGGACCATTGGGAGCTTTTTCAAATTGGTTCAATGCCTCTAACATCACTTGATGCTTATTTTTAATTATGTGGTTTGTTGGTGATAGGGCATCATTTCTTATTTTAATCGCCAAGGCTGACTGTACTTAGCGCGCATCCGCACATTCGACTGATCTTTGTGTATTTAGTGTGGGTTTCTATAGAAAGTGTGCAGGTGGGCCTTGCTTCATCCCGGGGTTGCATCCTCTGCCTTCTGTTGGAGCGTTTAGCATATCAGGGTCACTGGGCTCAAGTCTAGCATCTTGCTCCTTGTTTCACCTCGCCCGGTTGATTCCTTCCTCCTTTCTTCCTTCCTTCTTTAGAATTAATTACCCTTAAAGATTCTGCTTTCTTCACCAGCATCTAATAAACCCTGTCTCCTTTGTTCTAATTTTAGGGGCTTCTCCAAAGGGCATCTCAGTCTACCTCCAAAGGGCGTTGTCACCTCGGCGGATGACACCAGGGGCCTGCGGGGGACACACTTGCATTCCATCCCCGTTTTCTGCGCCGCTGTTGTCATTGACACTATTTCTCATAGGTAATAAACCCCCAGGTACATTGTTGATATTTTGTTCTTGACAGTCTTTTAAGTAAATTGAAAGATGAGAAACAGTCTTCTAATAAATGTTCTTCGGTGCATGTGAATGCGGAATGATGTGAAACATTTTGGGTAAATACCCATGTGTGTTTCATATATGTTTGTATATTTTTATACTTAACATACAAAATTGCAGAAGAGTACATAGCAGACTTTGCTTCCCTCAGGGGATAAATTCACAAGTTTATTATTATTAACTTGTAATTGACTGAAATGAGCATGCAGTGTGTGTCTCTATAATTGGAATATATCAAATCAAGTTTTTCTTTGTTAATAGCATTTATGAACCACCTGAATGCCACAGTTACCATTATAAATAACCATTCTTAAAGCGGGCTTTCGCTTGCTTTTTCACATTTGTCTACACATTTGCCACTCCTGTTCCTTTCTGTAGACACAACATCCTAGCTGGCATGAATTTCTTTGTGCTGGTGTAACTCCCCTTCCCCTGCTCAGCCGTGCCAGTCGGACGGTGTCCTTGGCGCTCCGTTTTGTCTTCGCTCTAAGCTCCTTTCCTAGGGTATAGAGTTCTGGGTCAGCAGCGTCTCTCCCTTCTCTGGAGATTTGACCCACTGACTTCCAGCTTGCATCGTTTCCAAAGGCAACACCGTTGTCATTCCTACACAGTCCCTCTGGCTACGTTTAGGATCTTCTCTTGAATGCTGGTTTTGGAAAACTGATTGTCTTCATGTGATTTTTCTTTGTGTTGAGCCTGATTGGTCTTCGGGGGACTTCTTGGATTTTTGGATTTATAGTTTTCATCAAATTTGAAAATGTTTCAGCCATTATATTTTAAAACACTACCCCTCAACAAAGGACCTCGATTTTGCACAACTTTGACTCATTTTTTTAACTTTCTTTTTAAGAGCAAGAGAGGGAAAGAAGGAGAGAGAGAGAAGAAGAGAGAGTTGATTTTATTCATTTTTTAATGTGGCCTTCGTTGCTTGGACTCTTGGTTGTGTACGTGATGCTGGGGTTTGAACCCGGGTCCTCCCACCTTCCAGGCAAGCGCTGTAACCACTGAGCCACCGCTCCAGCCCCCCCCCCCCCGACTCTTGATGTCACCCCCTGGTCACTGCGAATCTCTATCATCATACAGTATCTTCCTCTGTCGCTTCCTTTCGGATCATTTCTCCAGCCAGTTAAGTCCACCCGTGCTTTAATCGCCCCGTGGAATTCCTGTTTCTGATGCAGCTCCAGCAGCTCATTTGTCTTCTACCTTGCATTCCTCTCTTCTCTGCATCCATGCTCTCTTCGAAGCACTGCTCGGGCATCTCCGCGACTTCGTCACCTTTTGGTCTGTCCTGTCCACTGTCCATTTCCGAGGAGCACCAGGCTTTGCCCTCATTGGTGTTTAGCTGCTTCCAGTTCACTGGGACACTCTCCAGGGCTGACTTCAGCTTGCTCAGGGCAGGTTGGGACCCAGCACTAGGGAGAGCCCCTGGTGCCTGCTGGTGGCACCCGGTCACTCTCCACCCCAGGAATGCCGTGCGCTCCACACAGCTGAACCAGCACAGACCCCAGGGGACCTCTGCTGCCTCTGCTGAGGTGGCCCCTCCCTCTTGGTCACCCTGACTCACAGCTCCCAGTAGCCTAGGACAGATCTCAGAGCTCTGCTCTGCCCAGTTCTCACCCCTACCTCCCACTCACCAGCCTGGAAAGGCTCTCCATAGAAGGTCAGGGTGAGACAAGCAGCTGAGCTGCCTCCAGCGTCTGCAAGCAGTGACCTCACCTCTCCAGCCCAGGGAAGGAGCAGGGTCAGCCCCATCCCTGTGCCTCCAACAGGGCTGGGAACAGACACCTGTCCCATCCCAGGGCATTGAGTGTGGCAGTGACAAGAATAGACCCTTGATGGAAGATCACAAGGGAAGAAGCAAGAAGACCCATGAGGGGCTACTGTAGCCATACAGGAAGTTAGTGGCTGGATTCTGGACAAACAGTTCACCCACCGTATCTCAGTTTTGCGTTCACAGGTTAAATCAAAATCAAAATATTTGAGGAAAAAATTCTGCTAAATATGTACAAACGTTTTCATTGCCATTATCCCATTAACAATTCCGTATTTACGTTGTGTTAGGTGTTATAAGCAATCTACCAAGCAACTGATGGAAGGCAAATTAGGTCCAACACTTCAGCATTTGGGAGTAGGCAAAGGCTTTCTCAACAAGTCTCCTAAAGTGAAGGAAAGTAAAGTCAAAAATCAGTGAATTGGGGAGCTGGAGCGGTGGCTCTGTGGTTAAGGCCCTTGCCTGGCATGCACGAGTACACGGGTTCAAACCCCAACACTCACGTACACAACTAAATGTCAGAGCAATGAAAGCCATGCGAAAAACTCAATAAAAATTGATCCTCCCTGTCTCTCTCCTTCTCTCACTGTCCTTTCTTTTAAAAAAAAATCACTGAATGGGATGCCATAAAGCTAAAAAGTTATTGCAGTGCCAAGGAAATAATCAAAAGAGTCAAGAGGTTTCCTACAGAATTGGAGAGAATCATGGGCTGTGACTCCTCTGACAGGGGCCTCATATCCAGAATCTACAAAATCCTCAAAAATCTCAACTACAAAAACACAAACAACCCAATCAATAAATGGGCCAAAGAGCTAACTAGAAACTTCTCAACAGAGGACATTGATCAAGCCAATGAATACATGAGAAAGTGCTCTAAATCACTGGTAATCAGAGAAATGCAAATAAAAACTACATTAAGATTTCACCTCATGCCAGTGAGATTGGCAAAAATGAAGAAAATAAACAATAGTAGATACTGGTGGGGCTGTGGAGAGATAGGCACACTAATACACTGTTGGAACTGCAGACTGGTACAGCCCCTCTGGAAAGCAGTTTGGAGAATCCTCAAAAAACTAGGGATGAACCCACCATATGATCCAACTATTCCTCTCCTGGGTATTTTTCCAGGGGATTTAGAACCAGCACATCACAGCGACACAGCAAAATCCATGTTCATAGCAGGTCAATTTACAATAGCTAAATTATGGTAACAACCCAGATGCCCCTCACTGGATGAATGGATCCAAAAACTGTGGTACATATATACCATGGAATTCTACTCAGCAATTAGAAACAATGATATTGCAGTCTTTGAAGGTAAATGGATGGCTATGGAAGAAATTATGCTGAGTGAAGTCAGCATAACCCAGAGAACCAAGGGTCAAATGTCTTCACTCATCTGTGGAGGCTGCAGCTAGACCCTGGCCATTGAGAAAGGAGATCTGTTATCATGTTTTAAATCCAGATAAGGTGTAATGTCATACAACCTAAGGCATTCGTAGAGATGTATTGGGAAGGGGGGAGGGATAAGGGTGGGTAATGGGGGGGAGCTCTACGGGATAAATCTAATTTTCAGAATTTATAAATATATTATTTCGTTAGAACCATGTTTGATTGTTCAACAAAGAAATTTCTTATTAAAATAAAAAAGAAACTACACATATGGTTATATGACTCTGTATAT
This sequence comes from Aplodontia rufa, assembly GCA_004027875.1. Classification (NCBI taxonomy): domain Eukaryota; kingdom Metazoa; phylum Chordata; class Mammalia; order Rodentia; family Aplodontiidae; genus Aplodontia; species Aplodontia rufa. The sequence continues at coordinate 11,665 of PVKS010005302.1, read as the reverse complement.
TGTACCACACTGTTTTGATCTTTGTATTTACTGCTATTACAATTTCCTCAGTATTCTATGGAATTTAAGAATACCTGTAAAACAAAAATATACGATATGCAAGGATAACAGTGAAAATGTTGCTCCAAGTAAAATAAAATAGAAAAAATTCAAAAAAATAATAAGCAACCTAAAACAATTTAATGCACATGGGAGGCTGAGCATGGGGTAGGACACTTTCTCTAAGGGACTTCACCATCCTTGGATCTGGAGCCAATCCCCGTGGACATTGATGGACGACCGTATTTTGAAAGTGGTAGGTGCTACAGGATTTCCTGGCAGCTTGGAGGTGGGGGGGGGTTATCATGAGGGAAGGATGGGGGTTTTAGCAACTACAGGGATCTAATTGTCATTCACTGAGATGGGACTGCATGCAGAGTCTGGACTATTGGGAAATCCATTTGGACAAGTGCATTTAAGCATCTGTGAGGTATCCAAGTAGAAATGTCAAGTTGAATTTCAATATCCAAGTCCTGAGTTTGTAGAAAGCGCAAGGTCGGAGATATAAATTTAGGGGTGAGAGTAGGATAGAAAGAAGAAAGTGTGCAGTACAGGGAGAGGCCAGCACTGAGAGGCTGGGAGAATAGGAAGCCTTGCTGGAGACGGAGGAGCAGTGGGGGGGGGGTGGCCGGGGCAGAGCCAGGGGTGCGGGCCACCCTGCATGTGGAGGGTCAGGAGGGAGGAGTCGCATCCGCCACGTGGAAGTCACTGGCAGAATCAAGGAGACGGAAGCCTGACTCTAAGGATGGAAAGAAAAGAAGACGAGGCCTGGGGACAGAGGCTGTAGACAGTGCCTGAATGGATCTGTGCTCTGCAACGAGGAACAAAACCTGGTGGTGAGAGCGAGCGTCCACAGTGGGGTCCGGAAAGCAGGGAGGTGGACACTCTGGTCTGGCCGTGAGTCCCTGTGGGCTGAGTCGCTGGGAGCTGCACCTGCCTTCTGGGGCTTTGAACAGCCCTGGGAGGGCCCCTCCGCTCCCCAGGCAGGCAGGATGTGCTGGGAGTCAGCACTCAGCAGCCTCCAACCCAGGACGCTTGGGGCTGGCTCACATAGACCAACAGCAGGTTCCAAGGCCCATAGGGACAACCCCACGGCAAGCAATATCATGGGGACTGGCAGGAAGGATGTCCCTAAAGTGGGAAAGGGAAGGGAGGTAGCACGGAGGTTCTGGCTTAAGAAGGGGCTTGTCACCTGCTGCTGCAGTTGTGAGGTACAGGTGGGTGGGGCCCTGTGGCAGGTCCCTTCTGAGAGGGAAGGACTGGGGGGTGGCTGGTCTGCAGGGGGGAGGTGAGTACACTGCAGACGAGAGTCAAGTGGTAGGAGGACGTCTTCCACATGCCTGGAGAAAACAACAGCCCATCCAGTCATAAATCAGTGACGCTATTCAAGAAGGGTGGAGCAGAGCTGGAGCAGTGGCTCCGCGCGGTTTCAGCGCTTGCCTGGCATGCGCAAGTACGCGAGTTCAAACCCCAGCACCACGTACACAATGAAGTCTCAGAGCACCAAAAGCCACAAGAAAAGCTAAATAAAACTGGTTCTCTCTCTCTCTCTCTCTCTCTCTCTTCCTCTCTCTCTCTCACTGTCTCTCTTTAAAAAACAAAAGGAAGGGTGGAGCAAAGGTAGTTTTCAATAGACACAAGTGGACAATCCCACCAACAACCTCCCCAAAGAACTTCACAAATAGACACAAAGAAAGAACGCAATTGGAAGGAAGGTGCGAGACCTGGGGAGAAGGACATGGGAGAATTTCGAAGGAGCGTATTTCCTGATCCATGGGAGCTGCAAGCAAGCTTGAGCCAGTGCAGTGTTCTCCGGGGCCATTCCTGTTGCTGCCCCAAACCGGGCAGAGTCTTCTGTCATCTGCCACTGAGCATCCCCACTGATCCCCCCGCCACAACTGATATCCCAGGGAGAAGGGAGCACCAGTGATTTACCGCGATCAGCACAATCACCAGGGTCTTCCGATGCGGGTGGCTGCCCTGCTCACTGGAGCCTGCGTCCTTCTGAGTAGCAGAAGAGTCCCATGACACATGTGATCTGGTGCTGCACCCTGGAAGGAGCAGGACTCTCCCAGCCCTGAGCATGCAGCGTGTGGTCCTGCCCACCTTCCCCTGAAGGAGCAGCTGCATCACTCGTGGAATGGACAGCTGGCATGGCCCAGGGCTGTGTGCTCGGTTCTAGGGGCTCCTCCTGTCCTCATGTGTGACAGGAAAGGGCGTGGTGTTTCAGTCAGACCTTGGGGAGGGCACTTCTATCTCTGAGGACAGGGACCCTCATCTGTTCACAGGCAGCCAAGAGCCTCAGCAGATGGAACCACACTAGTGGATGGTCTAAGCTCTCCACTAACAGCGCTGGGCTGTGGCAGAGTCTGCCAGGATCTCTCAGCTGCTTGGAGAGGGAAGACTATGTTACCACCTCCTGTGGCTGAACCACCCTCAGCTTGGATGCAGGAGGGGACCCCAGTCCATGTGAAAAGAGGAGCAGGGGATCAAGAGGACAGGCCTCTCCAACAGACTGACTGCCCTGGGTGGCATGGACACAGGCCCACAGGACAGGTGTGCACCACCTTGTTTCTGGGCCCTGCTGTTAGGGGAGCTCAGGGGCTTGGCGCACTTCCCTGTGTCTACTGAGAAGACTGTGTCATTGATGTTCAGCCTCCCTTGGACCTTGGGCATCCTCGTCCTCAGTGCCACATTAGCAGCTGTCCCCAGAGTTCCATCTTCAGGAATGCAAAAACAAAACACACACACAAAAAGTAATGCTTAAGTGGTGAGTATGTGCCAAGCATCCGTCCAAATCCACAGAATGAACCAAATGGGAGCTGCAGACTCTGGGTGTCAGTAACAGCATCGATGATAACCAATGACCTCTCGGGGATGGGGGTAGCAGGGAAGCTGTATGTGGAGGGGGGGGGAGTCTGTGGGAGCTCTCCACGCTGTCCTCGCAATTTCGTTGTGAATCTAAAACTGCTCTAAAAATACGTTTCAAAATTGTTACTTAAGCCACGCAAATACCACTCAATAAAAACAAACAAATAAATAACCCAATTCAAAAGGAGAGAACTTGAACAGACATTCCTCCAAGGAAGTTACACGCGTGACCACTAAGCCCACAAAAAGACGCTCAGTATCCCCAGTCCTCAGGGAAGCGCCAACCAAAACCACAGAGCAATACCACTCCGTGCCACGTGGGGTGCTATCCAGACACTCAAGTGGGCGGCCTTGGCAGGCAGGTGGGGAGAGGACCCAGGTGCACAGGTGGGAATGCTAATGGTGCAGCCATGGTGCAGCCCAGTGTGGAGCCTCCTCCAACAGCTAAGCCCTTCAACTTCCACATCTTCTGGCAATTCCAATCAAAAGGATGGAAACCAAGGACTCAAACATGGCATCACTATTTAAAACGGTACAAAGAGCCCCAGAATCCATCAGGTGAGTGGATAAGCAAAATGTGTTCCAGCCACACTTGGAGTCAGTGCTCAACCACAGAAAAGCAAAAAAATCCCGTCATACACTCCACACGGCTGAGCCTTGAGGACACCATGCGGACTGAAGCAAGCCAGACAAAAAGGACAAGTGCCGCCAGACTTTACTTTTGTGACACACCCTGGGATCCAAATTCAGAGACAGAAAGCAGAACAGAGATTTCAGAGCCCGGGCGAAGGGCAATAGGGAGCCATTGAATGGGTACAGAGTCCCAGTTTGGGATGATGAAAGAGTTCTGGAAATGGACAGCGGACAGCAGTTCAACATCCTAAGGGTACTCAGTGTACACCTCAAATAACTATGGGAATTTCATGCTATGCATATTTTAACACAGTCTAATACAAAAGTAATGCAACAAAGATCATGATGAAAAATAATTCACACTTTCAATAGAGAAAAGGCCTGTGCCATGCAAAGCCACCTCAGAGCCGGACGAAAAGGGAAGCCACTAAACTGCTGCTGTCTTTACTTAAAATGTGGATGTCTGGTCACCCTAGATTGTATGCATTACTGTTAAAAAATGCATAGCAGTAAATATGATGTGTCTGGATTGCTGAGCGTGGGGTACCCTGGTAAATTGTGTGCCCAGGGCAAGTACGTTGCTGTCCTCCCAACCTGGGGAGTTCCAGTTCCAGCTGCTGTGATTTCGAGGGCTCGTTGGACACTCCTTCACAGCCAATCTCCTCACTGCATCGGTGAGCAGGGCGGGTTGCGGGGAGCACGTCCACCGGCCTTTGCAGCAGCCGGGCCAGGACTGACCCTTTCTCTCTCACTTCACAGAATAAAAGCAAAGGACCCTCAGCGTGTTGTGCAAGGGATCCTGGCCCCTGCTACGACAGCACCGAAGCCTAAGACACCGGTGCTAAGTGAAGAAGGCAGACACCAAGGGACAGGCACTGAGCTCTCCCACTCGTGTGAGATCCTGAGAGTGGCCAAACACAAAACAGAAAGTAGAGCAGAGCTGGCCAGAGGCTGGGGACAGGGGCCTCCAACAGGTATAGAACTTCAGTCTAGGGAGATGGGAAGAGTTCCAGAGATGGACTGCAGTGATAGCTGCCGGCACGGCCCTTAAAAATGGCTGCAATGGTGACTTTCATGATGCGCCTTTTCCCACTTTTCTCAAAAGGTGAGAAATAAACCAATAATAGACAAAGAAAGACGACCACTGATTGTTGGTTCTCCAAGGCCACTGGGCACAAGGAGCAGTGCCATGGTAGAACACCTCCTCTGCCTTCGGAGCTCCATGGACCAAAGCTGCTGTGTGCCTGGCACCACTTCATCTGGCCAGAGGCCACTGTTTGGAAAACAGCGAAGATAAATATTTTCCACCTTGACTTGGGCGGGAGAATAAAAACAGAAAAGATTCCGTTTGGTTGTGAGAGTAATTACCTTTTTTTTTTTTCACCAAACACTTCCTACCCTTGCATCGTCAACCCTCCTTCATTCTAAAAATGCCCCAGGGTCTGCTCCTGTGATTCAGTCATTGGTCATGGCTCCTCCAGGTCAGCAACCTTCCCCTCATCCGTGACACCCTCAGCTGTGGTGACAAAGAGCTCCTGTGTATGCCATTGCAGCCACCGCAGGGGGTGGCGCTGCAGCCAACATGCATAGATTTACAACCCATGGTGGATGGGTGTCCACTGGGAGGGCCCAGGTGACCAGCCCAAGGTCACCCTCCCTGGTGAACCTGGCTCACCCCCCATCCCTCCACCTGCAGGACCTGAGCTGGTGCATCTCATCGGTGGCTCTGAGGCTCCCGGTGCCATAGCAGCTGAGTGCACATGGTCACTCCTGTTCAGGAGGCCACAGTGCTCCAGCCCAGTCAAGATTGGACAGCTTCTCTTTGTGGGGTCTGTTTTCTTGCAAGTGAGGTTCAGAGTACTCAGGGTGGGGACAGAGCTCCCAAAAAACGGAACCCGACTGCCCAAGATGCTTCTGCAGAGGCCTGGGTGGTGCCAGGGCTGGAGCATGCTCTGACTGGGACCTTGCAGCGTGTGGCCCTCCTTCCCACGGGCCTGCTTGGTATGCAGCAGGGGTCTGTGACGGATCCAGCACTTTCCAAGGCCATTCCAGTCAACTCTACTGGAGGTTTTGTTGTCGTTACCACCCTCGGCCATTATGGAGGCAGTTTCTGTCTTTCCAAATGGAAAAGTATCTTTTGCTTCGCTCTTTTGACACTGACTATTTAGCCTAATGCAAGGAGCAATTAAACTAATTAAACTGCAGACACTTGGCTGATGATGGAGAAACTAGGCCCTTAAACTTCGGATCACTCCAGAGGAAGTAATCGGATTGAAGCATCATCTGGGTAGCCTTTGGGAGGCTCCAACCTTTGTACAGGTCAGGGACACAGAGACCCCAGTGCTCTGGATGCCTTGTCACCAGAATTTGGGGTGCATGTCCTGGATTTCCCATTTGGCCACTCCCTAGAGGCCACATGGGGGGCACCAGGCCCTCCTCCCTCACACATCCTCAGCTAGGAGGCAAGCCAGGCAGCCACCCCAAGCGGAAACACTGGCCCTCTCATGAGCAGCTTGCCTTCTCTTGTAAGGGGGATGAAGAACCCCAGGTTTAGGGGAGACCAGCGGCCTCGGAGTGAAAGCACAACTAGCTGAAGGGAGAGCACCATGGGTGGAGTCTCCAGCGTGGTCAACACCGGCAGCCTTCCTGGGCCAGCTCATCTCCTAGTTAATGGGTCCCTCATCAAATGCAAATTCCTCTTGGACAACAACAGAGTTTCTTTGGCTCCGGCAGGGAGGAGCAGCTGTCCACACTGCTTATTCAAATACCATTCTGCCAATATTCAGAATGTTTTTCTCTCTCTTCCCTGCAGGATCTGAAACTCTCCGTGGGGCAGTTGGACTCACGTGTCTACACATGGCTTTCCAGGATGGCATCTTCGCAGAGCCCAGAAATCGTCTTCCCGAGAGCCCTCTGTAGCCTTGCTCCGGGCCTCCCCAACCCACGCCGCCCACCCCCGCTAACGGGCACATTTCTGCGAACACCGAAGACGGAAAACATGCGATTTCGAATGTGTCTCTTTCACGGTCACACATTTCTTTTTATTGTGCGTCTTGGCTGAGCCACGCTTTCAAATTCCCAGCAACTGTTCCCAAGTCGGTTTTCAAAGAGTCTTGCACCTTTGACCTAATGAAAACCAGAGAGAGCTGGATGGGGACTCAGGGCATGTCTCTGAGAGCATTTGCTTCAATAAAGTTCTGTTCTTTTGCCTTTGGTTTCTCCTTGCTACTCAGAGCTCTGGCCCTGCAGACCCAAGATTCGTTCCACGGCCTTGCACACACCGGTACATCCGGACACGCCTAAGCTTCCAGGAGAACCTTGCACAATACTGTGACCACAGGCACTCAGGCTCCACGAAGCCAGGTCTCCCTGTTGCCTGTAACCCTGCCCTTTCCTGGCTGGAGGCACCCCAGGGGCCTGAACTCTGCCCTCCTGGTGGCCCCTCCTGCTTAGAAATGCTCAAGGGCTCCCAACCCTTCCAAGTCAGATACAAACCCTCATTGTGGAGTCTAGGACCCCTCCAAGACTCCCCAGCCTTCCTGCCAGCCTCACCACCCAGCCTCTACCCAGGATGGTCTCAGGCTCAGTGAGGAGCCTGGGCGTTTTCCCTTTTCCACATCTTTTTATTCGTGCATCACAGTAGTACCTACCGATAGGGTGTGTTGTTTCATACTTAGGTGCGCACCATGCAGCAACAACCTGCTTTGGGCAATGTCACTGCCCTGCTCCTCCCCTCCCACACACCCCTCTACCCGCTGGTCCCTTTCCTCTTCTGATTTCCCCACCCCCACCTTTTTTTTTTCCTTCTCCTCTTTATCTTCCACCTATGAGAGAAGAATTACGACCCTTGACCTTCTGAGTTTACGCCTGGGCCTCCCGTCCCGCCCCATTGGCCTCACACCACCCTCATCTCAGCCTGACGCTTTCGGGCCACTCACCCGGCCACTCACGGTGGCTACAGTGACAAATCAGTACAAACTCACCGACTTAATACACCCAGGCTTATCAGCTCACTGTTCTGAGGGTCAGGTGTCCACAGTGGTCTCACTAGCTGAAACCAAAGGGTCAGGGCTCAGCTTCCTGGCGCTCCGCAGCTCCTAGAGGCTGCCTGTGCTCTGTGGCTCTCAGCCCCTTCCCCCATCTCCCAAGCGCTTTCCTGGACTCCTGCTTCTACCAGCAGGGAACTGGTGATGACCTTGGGCCCATCAGAGGATCCAAGGTCCTCTTCCTGTCTCAAGATCCTCAAGTTTAGGCCACATCTGCAAAGTCCCTTGGGGGCCTTTATTTGACCACGCACACAGCACAAGTGCCTGGCTCTGTCCAGCCCACAGAGTCCACTCACTCCCACAGTCCCATCTGGTTTTCCGAAGCATGTGAAGTAGCTGGACAAAAATGATCAATCTCATGCTACCCACAGAAAGAAGCCCCGAGGCTCGCAAGCCAGGAAGCAAGGCAGGGCAGAGAGGTGAGGGGCTGCCTGGCTCAGCCCACTGCCCTGGCAGCAGAAGCCCTGGCAGCAAGGCAGACAATGGCCATGCACAGGAGCGGGGCAGCAGCCCTGCAGGGTCTGGACTCGATGGTGGGTGTTTGGACTGTCACATGAGAAGCAGAGTTGGTCCCAACCTGTTCCAGCCACGGCTGAGAGACATCCAAGCCCCTAACCTGATATAATAGAGGATGCCACAGCAGAGCAAACCCCTACGGTCAGGGCTCCATCACCCAGGGCCTCAGCCCAGGGCACAGGCGCCGTGAGCTGTGAGGGAAGTGGCCACCCTTGCTCTGCAGTGGAAAGCCTCATGAGACCACCCGGCAGTGCTCAGAAGACAGCCGCACCCTGGCAGCCTGGCACTCCCAGGACAGGCCCAACGAGCTCAGGGTGTGGGGTGCAGCAGGCCGCACCCCTCCCCTCAGCAAGCCTCTCCTCCTGCTCATGGGCTTGCATCTGCATCACCCCCCGGTCAGGGCCATCCCACGCCAAGGAGCCGGGTGTGTTCAAAGCACAGGAGCAGGAGAGCGCATGGCTGTTGGTGGCCCAAAGGAGGGGTGTGTGGCATAGATCAACTGTCACCTGCACCCCAACCTCCACTCTCCCTTTATCCATTCAATGGCAGGATCCTTTACGTTTTCAGTAGCAGAGCCACCCACCTAAGATGATGTCCCCCGGCTTCCTGGCAGCCACGTGGCCAGGACAGGTTGGGACGGGATGTGTGCATCGCCTGCTCTCTACTCGCTGGTCCTCTTTCCACTGGCGTGCTGTGGATCTGCGCCAGACGCACCTTCATGGGCCGTGAGTGGAAGGTGCACGAAGACTGCAGAGCCATGGCGCATTGGGGAAGCGAGGCTTCCTTACTAGGCTTGCAGTTCCCTGGGACCCTCGTTTGGCTGCCAGCCCTAGGGTCCAGCCTCCACCAGTGTCTGTTACGCATAGGTCCCGAAGTGGAGGTTGGAGAGGGAGGGAGGGAAATCCGCTGTGTTTTTTAGATTCTGTTTTTTTGAGATTTTTGTTATTTGCTTTTTAACCAGGAATAAGCTGCAGAGTGGTTCTCAGTGACTCCTTCTGTCTACCTCTCAGAGGAAAAGGCTGCATCATCCGTCTCCATAGCAAAGCAGCGAAGTGCTTTGTAAACACGGGCACAGCTACACAGGCTGCAGCCTGCCGTAGCTCTGTCCTCCTGCAAGCACCTGGGGGAGGGCAGGTGATCTGCGTTCTCCAGGAGATGCTGGACGAGCTGTGCACTCTCAGCTGGGGCTCGGTGTCAACCTCCGTAGAAACAGAGCACACGGGCCTTGCTGCCTCCCAGGGCAGCTGGGGACCAGCACAGGGGTGTGCAGGTGAAGCACTCAGCACCAAGCCGGGTACTCGGCTGGTTCTCAGAAGGCAGTGCTCAGGGTCCAGAGATGTTGCCATCCAGAAGCACCAGAGGTGGAGGCCCCACAGAGAGCCTGGACAGCCATGGAGGAACTAGGAAAAGCCTATAAGTGACATGCAAAGTCAGAGAGGCCTGGAGGCACCTACGGGGACCTGGACCACACAGTGAGGAGCCAGGCAAGGTGGGGCACCTGCAGGGATGTAATGTGTGTAATGTGGCCTGCAGGATATCAACGAGGGGCAGTATCGCCACCATGGGGAAGAAGAGGTCCCTGGATGAGCCCTGGAGAACAGGGTGCTGGGACCAGGATGAGGAGCCAGACAGGTGATGGGGTCACCAGCCAGGCCAACAGTGCCAGCTCTTTGGTGCTGGGTCACAGGGGCTACTCAGCTGTCCCTGCGCTCTGCTTCATACCAGCGCCTCCTGTCTCAGCTGAGAGCTCTGCCCGGGCAGGGACTGAGAGGAGCATCTTTCTCTCTTCCAGGGTCTATGATCTCTCGGGAGACTCCTCACCTGTCTCCCTGTCACTAAGAATGGCAAAGCAACCTGACCCTGTGCTGAGAGCCCTCCAACAGCTCTGTACCACACAGTAGGTCCTCAGGAACACTCGGTGGGTGTGGGCCTGGCACACAGTGAGTGTCTGTACCCTGGCCAAGCTGGCCCCTGGGTCTCATGCTCCAAATGCATCCAGGGTCTCCAGGACCTGACTCATTGTGCCCTCCCCCTGGGAACTCTGGTCTCCGGGCTTCTCCTTGGCCACCTCTGCCAGGATCTGGGTGTCCTCAGGAGACCCGGAGAAGCGGGTGCCGCAGAACTGGGAGGCAGTGTTCCTTTCCATCTTCACATCGGGCTAAGACTCAAAACAAAACTGTCAGATTTCAGAACATTTCACAGCAGCAAAAATAACCGCACTTGGGGAAAAACATGCAGACACTTCTCAAAGTCATCTAGTCGCTGCAGCAATGTGCCAAAAGCTTCTGGAATTGACAGGTTCGGTTTGCCACGCACCAACTGCGCTTGCCCCACCAGCCTCGCCCCCCAAGGCTCCCAAGGCCCCTGTGTGCCAAGGCCTGGGCACAGGAAGGACATCGAGGGAGATGCTGTACAGCCACCTTGCCACCTTGACTCAGCCCTACTAAGTGCTGGTTCAAAAGCCATGCCCCAAATGCAGAAGCCACAGGGGCCAAACCCAAGGGGGGTGAGCAGGGGCAGGAGGAGAAGAGCAGGTTCGATTGGCACCATCAGGGCACGCCACATTCCCCACCTCATTTGGTCCTCATGGCTAACGTGCAGGAAGGTCTGGGCACCTAAGCTCGGGAGGTGCCTCAGGTGGGCGCAGCTCTCCGTCCCGGAGAGGGATGCCAGTAGGCCTCCATATCTCTTCTCCCCAACCCCTACAGTAACGGAAGAGTTGGCTGGGCTCACATCTCCCCAGCCAGACAGTATCCCCAGGTGGTCCATGGGACAGAGTGTGGCTGATGGATGTGAGCAGGACTGTGCCCAGCTTCTCTGTTAGCCCCTTTGTCCCTTCCCCCTTCCCATGGGGCTAGCAGGAGCTGGACACTCATCCCAGATGTAGTTGTGGAATTTACACCAAGAACAGTGGAGCCTCTGGAGGGAAGAGACCTGGGCTGCTGACACCCAGGTCAGCAGCTGCGGGAAGCTCTGGACTCCATACGTGCCATTGACTTCAGGATGAACAAGAGAAATCAACACGCAACCAGCATTGAGCGCCTGGCAGCAGAGACTTGAGAAAGCTGTCTGTGAGGTCCAACAGGAGGAGTGGAACCAGCGGAGCTCCAGACGCTATGGAAGGGTCGGAGGGGAGGCTGATGGAGAGCGGCTCTGAGAGGACAGAGATTTTGTGCCATGTGTGTCTCAAAGTAACTGCGGCTGCTGTATGCAAGTGGAAGGAAGGAGACAAGACGGCTTGGGGACAGCTTGGGGACAGCTTGCGCTCTACAGGATGAGACTGGATGGTAGGCTAGAGAGATCGTGGAGAGATGGAGAGAAACAGACAGAGTCAAGATGCTGCAGAAGAGGACGTGTCTGATAGGAGCGGAGCTGAGGAAGACCCCGGGCCTGCTCTCACGCTTGTCCTGAGCAGCTGGATTTCAGAACATAGCAGAGAGGTACAGAGAGGGGAGCATCTACTGAGAGTTGGCAGCAAATGCCCAGGGAGGGAAGTTGATCAGCTAGGAGAAGACTTAGAGATCAGCTCCAGGCTCATCTCTAAAGAACACCAATATTTT
>PVKS010005301.1:63584-86128 GCA_004027875.1 Aplodontia rufa | reverse complement strand
CCTCATTTGTTCTCATCCCTTGCCTGTTTTAATATTATTTGTTTGTTTGTTGTAATTTTTGGGACTCTTTATGTATTGGATTAGTCCCTTCTCTGTGACGTGAATTGCAAGAAAAATTCCCCCAATTTATTGTTTGTCTTTTAAATTTGCCTCTGGTATTTTTACTATGCAGAACGTTGTTTTTTGTTTTTCTTTCTTTCTTTCTTTTAAAGAAAGAAGGACAGAGAGAGAGAGAGAGAGAGAGGGAAAGAGAAATCATTTTTATTCAGTTTTTCATGTGGCCTTCATTGCTCCCAGACTTCATTGTGTACATAGTGCTGGGGTTTGAACTCGGATCCTTGGGCATGCCAGGCAACAGCCATAACCATTAAGGCACAGCTCCAGCCCTGCAGAAGGTTTTTATTGTCATTTTTATTTAAACATATCTGAATTTTGAATCATAATTTGACCTTTTCCACTCCCTAAAAAGATTTTTCTCCATGTTTTCTTGTAATATTTTTAGTTGATAAAATTTAAATCTTTGATTCATGTCGAAATGACCTTGGTGAAAAGAGATAGGAGTGGATCTAATTTTTCCCTCATGTGGCTCTCCAGCTGTCCCATTGACATTCTTCAAATAATTTACCTTAACTCCTTTGAAATGGGGAGTTAAGCATTATCCTACATGTATAGTCTTAAGTATTTTATACACACACGCGCAACACGTACACACATACGTATATGAATATATACATGAAAAATCACTCTTTGCACTATTGAGTATTATCCAGGAACATGATACGTTTTTCTGTTTGTTCAAATCTTTTCCGTCCTTTGGTAAGATTTTAAAATTTTCTTCATTATAGGTCTTGCATTCCTATTCCTAGATTTTTTGTAAAGAAAAGTTTAGGGGCTGGAACAGTGGCTCAGTGTTTACAGTGCTTGCCTGGCAGATGCGAGGACACAGGTTCAAACCCCAGCACCATGTACACAATTAAGTGTCGGAGCAACAAAAGCCACATGAAAAACTAAATAAAGTTGATTCTCTCTCACTGTCCCTCTCTCTCAAGAAAAAAAAAACAGAAAAAATAAATCTTTAAATTTCTTCACAACCTGAATCTCTGTGCGTTTTCTTTCTTTTTTAAAATTTTTTATTAAGGAGTTATTATACGTGTGTGCATTTTCTGCTGCTATTGTAAATGGGATATTTTCTTCCAATTATGTTTTCTAGCTGATTGCTGTTTGCACATATGAAAGCAATTGTTGTTTATTAATCCTTTACCATGTTATTCTTTGAAATTATTTTATTCTTTCTTAATTGATTTTCTTGGTATTTCCAGTTATATAATTGTTTTCTCCAAATAGTGATAGATTTATTTCCTCTTTTAACCTATTAGGAAGATGCCTGGCAGCCAGGTACAGAGGCTCCCAGCAACTTGGGAGGCTGAGGCAGGAGAATCACAAGTTCAAGACCAGTCTCCACAACTTAGCAAGGCCCTGCTGGGGATGTAGCTCAGTAGTAGAACATCCCTGGGTTCTATCCCTAGCATCAAAGAAAAAAAAATCAATCTAGGTTCCCTACTCATGTACCCTTGCAATCTAGCTGGAAAAGCGATGTTTCAACAAATTAACCATAATAAAGGATACAAAAGATAGAGTCAAGATTAAGAAGTTTAGGTGTCCAAAATCCAGTCTAAGTTTCTTTGCAGGACTGGGCAGCCTGGTCACTGAGGGGCCTCACGTACCTCCACCACCCATCACTGCTGCTCCTCAAGAAACCAGCTCAGAACTCCTGTCAAAACCCAAGGTCAGGGCTGGAGCGGAAGCTCAGCAGTTTGGAGTGCTTGCCTGGCAGGCGTGGGAACCTGGGTTCAAACCCCAGCACCACGTATGCAACTGAGTGTTGGAGAAGCAAAGGCCAGATGAAAAAATGAATAAAGTTGATTCTCTCTTTCTTTTTTTCTCTCTCACTCTCTGTCTTTTAAACAATCAAACAACAGCAAAACAACAACAACAACAACAAAAACAAAAAACAAAAAACCCCAAAACCAAGCTCAGCTTGCCCAGACTGAGCTGAAGCAATTTAACTAGAAATCTAACAGAGAGGAGCCGAGGCAGGGTGGAAGTGCTGGCTTTCCTGAGCTGACACAGTGGCCTCTAGCTCAAGTCTTCACACCAGAACTTGCTCCATTTTTCCAGTCTCGGGAGCTGGGAGAATCTGCTAGAAAGGAATAGAACCTGTGCTGCAAGTGTGCAAGATACGTGGCTGAAGAAAATGTTCCTGTTGCAAAAAAAAAAAAAAAAAAAAAAAAATTCACCAAGTGGGCCTATTTTGAAAAGCCCATGCACAGAGAGATCCAGAGGGTTGTTCATTAAGATTGTGTTAATAGCAGTTATCTCTAGAGGTTGTGTCTATGAGGAATATTTATTTTCTGGGTATGTGTCTAAAATGTTTCTTTAAAACAATCGGATGTTTGCTTTCATCATGTAAAAGAGAGAAAGAGAGCTTTCATAATTCTAAAATGCTTATAAATGAAATGATATGAGTCTGAGATTCACTTCAAAATAATATAGGAGGAAAGGAAATGGGTGTGGGCAGAGATGAAACAAAGCTGGCCAAAAATTGATAATCACTGAAGTTGAGTAATGAGCCCAAGGGCGTTTTTTTTTTTTTGTACCTGGATTGAACCCAGGGCTCTTCGCCACTGAGCCACATCATTTGAGATGGGATATTGCTTAGTTGCTTAGGACCTCGCTAAGTTGCTGAGGCTGGCTTTGAACTTGAAATCCTGCCTCAGCCTCTGGAATCACTGGGATTATAGGCGAGCACCACTGAGCCTGCCCCATGGGTCTTTGCTATATGATTCCCTCTACTTCTGTACATGTTAGGATTTTTTTAAAATTTATTTATTTATTTATTTATTTAGAGAATCAGTTTTATTTAGTTTTTCATGTGACTTTCGTTGCTCCGATGCTTTATTGTATATGTGGTGCTGGGGTTCGAACCCACATCCTTGCCAGGCAAGTACTGTAATAGCTGAGTCACCACTCCAGCTCCAGTGAAAATATTTTTAAAAGAGATAATTTTATAGACACAGGCCAGAAGAGACACCCACATTGTAGGGTTTTTTTGTTTTGTTTTGTTTTGGTACTGGGGATTGAACCCAGGGGTGCTCCACCACTAAGCTACCTCCCCAGCCCTTTTTTATTTCTTATTTTGAGACAGGATCTCACTAAGTTGCTGAGATGGTCTTGAACTTGAAATCCGAGTCTTAGCCCACTGAGTTGCTCCAATTATAAGCATGTGCTGCCATGCATGGTTCCACGTTGTAATTTTCTTAAAAGTTACAGAATTGTATAATATCTCATCTGTGTGCAATGATACTTAAATACCTATATATATTAGTATACATGTGGGAAAAAATCTGGAAGGATCAAGAAATCATAACAAGCAATTTTCTGAGCATTTTAGAGTCAGTGTCAGGCAGCATCTCAAGTATAGAAACTTCTAGTTTATGTTAAAAGTGATTTATTTAAAGCTACCAGCTGCAGGTTTGGAAAATTTAAGTCTCTGAAAGCCCTGTAAATTCTTTAATATGCAGGTGATCTTCCATTTCTGTGGGTTTCACATCCACATATTCAACCAACATGGATCAAAAAATATTTGGGGGAGGGGCTGGAGAGGTGACTCAGTGGTAGAGAGCTTGCCTGGCATGCATGAGGTCCTAGATTTCATCCCTGGTGCCATATACACAAATAAATTAAGGAAAAACAAAAACCAGATGAAAAAATTTAAAGAAATTCTGGGTGGGAAAACTGTGTCTGTCTGAATATATATAGTTCTTTTCTTCTTGTTGTTGTTCCCTAAACAATACAACTGTTTGCATAGCACTTACCTCGTATTAGGTGTTAGAGTGAGCGAGAGGAGGGAGAGGAGGGCTTCGTGCAAGCACTGTGGCAATTTATGTAAGAGACTTACGCTTCTGAAGAGTTTGGAGTCCTGGAACCCATCTCCGTGGATCCAAGGGATGCCTGTACTTCCCGTCAAAGGGTGGTGTCTATGTCCCCTCCTTTTATTTATATTTTATTTTTTAAGATAGAAGGACAGTGAAAGAGAGAATCAATTTTATTTAGTTTTTCACTGCTCTGACATTTGGTTGTGTACATGGTGCTGGGGTTTGAACTTGGGTCCTCCTGCATGCCAGGCAAGCACCGTACCCGCCGAGCCACCATTCCAGCCCTCCTCCCCTTTCAAACATGGGTGGTCTTTTGACTGTTTTGAGCCGTAGAGTATAGCAGCAGCGACACAGCACAATTTCAGAGACTGGATCCCAAAAGATCATGTGGCTGCTGCCTCGCTTACTGGCATCCTTGCTCCTGGAGCCCTGAGCCACCCCGTGTGAGAATTTTGACTCCTCTGTGGCTGCCGTGCTAGGAGAAAACCGAAGCCACCTGGAGAAGCGGTGGGCAAGTGTAGTGGTCAATAGGCCCCACTGTGCCCTGCCTGAATTCCTGATCCTCAGAACCTGTGAGCAGAATAAAATTTACATCACTTAAAAAAAAGAGAGAGAGAGAGAGAAGGACAGTGAGAGAAAGAGAGAGAGACAGAGAATCAATTTTTATTGAGTTTTTCACATGGCTTTCGTTGCTCTGACACTTGGTTGTGTACGTGGGTGCTGGAGTTTGAATCCGTGTATTTGCGCATGCCAGGCAACTGTAACCAAAACTGTAACCACCGAGCCACTGCTCCAGCCCCTGTTTACATCACTTTTGAGTGGGGTGATTTGTTGTGCAGCAATAGATAACTGGAACATCCAGTTTTTCAGTTACGTGAGATTATTGTGTTTGGTTCTTATGGTTTAAGTCATCGTAAAGAGTATTTACCCCCTTACGTGCAGTTAATCACAGCCTAACATATAAACACTTGTAGTCTTATTTACTTAGATCTTTAAGTCAACCTATTCTTTTCATTTAAAGGTACCTTTGAAGAGGAATCTGTGGCTGGGCATAGTGGTGTGCACATGTAGGCCAGCTATTATTTGGGGCGGCCAAGGCAGGAGAATACTTTCAGTTCAAGGCAAGGCTGGACAACATAGTGAGACCCTGTCAAAAAAAAAAAAAGGAGCATCTTTAAAATACTTTTCTAACACACATTAGAAACAATTGCTACTAGCCAGATGTGGTGGCGTTCACCTGTACTCCCAGAGGCTTGGAAGGCTGAGGCAGGAGGATCACAAGTTCAAAGCCAGCCTCAGCAACTTAGCAAGTCCCTAAGCAACTCAGTGAGATCCTGTCTCAAAATAAAATATAAAAAGGACTAGGGATGTGGCTCAGTGGTTAAGTGCCCCTGAGTTTAATCTAAAGCACCAAGACAAAAACAAAAAACAAAAAAGGAAAAGAAACAATTGCTATCAAAATTATCTTGTGGCCCACCAGGGACCCATCCCCTTCTAGGAATTATTGCACAAATCTTTTCTTCCGATCACAAAGGTTTATTCTAATTTTTTTCATTTAAGGATCCATGAGATTCCCTCTCTCAACTTATCTCTGTATGTTGCCCCAGAGATTCCACTTCTCTGAAGAAGCTCACCAACTTCATTGTTGTATAATGCAACAGTTAGGGAACCCGTGTTAGGAACTGTGAAGGGTCTGAGATTTACCCTACCTGCAAGTTCATCTGTTAGGCTGTTTCAGGAATGCTGGCAAAAGCCACAGACTCCTTGGTTAGAGACAAGGAAGCATATTCCTCACTGAGAAAGTGTAGGCAGGGCTTCAAGGTCTGGCTAATTCTCCACGCTGCCCAGGTCCCTAGGAGGTGGTACATGTGGGCTTACACACATGGTGAGCTGTGTCGTTAGGAGAGGAATACTGAGCTTGGGGAAACTAACTGTAAGCAGCGACAAACCTGTTCTTTGTTTGGGGAAAGACATGACCATTCTCGAAGGTTGCTTGCTGCAAATACAACGCTGAGAAATGGCCTGGGTAAAGGGCAGTCAGAGCCTTGCATTCCTGACACACCCAGGAAGAACACACAGGGAGGCTCAGGGCCTATGCATACCCCTGTTCAGCCCCCTGGTCCAGGTCAGATAGACCAGAGCATCCTGGGAGGTCCCAGAGCTGAAATAGAACCATTCCCTTCGCCACTCCAGAAAGCACAGTATAAGTTCAGTAAAATGGTAGGGTGCAGGTATTGCTAGATTCATCTTGACCCTACTTTAATCAGTAATAATGAAATGTGAGTAACTGGCTCACTTTAGTACTTTAACTTTTATTGGTAATATAACCCAAATGTTGCTGGGCCTAATCTGCACATTTAAAGGAAATCACACTAATGACTTGTGTCAACGATTTACTGCTATAGTAATGGCACATAATGATCAAATCCAAGCTCTCAGTAGCATATGACAGTAAGCATTTCGTTTAAGGTTATGAGTTTCCTGGTCCGCTTGGGGACTGTTTCACTCCACAAGTTGGCTTGTTGGGGGGGGGGGAGTCTGCTCTGCATTTCCCATCTTCCTCATGGAACTGGAACATACTTAGCTCTTTTTTTTTTTTTTTTTTAAAGAGAGAGAGGGACAGTAGAGAGAGAGAGAATTAGTTTTATTTAGTTTTTCATCTGTTTTTTCTTGCTCCGACACTTAGTTGTGTACGTGGTGCTGGGTCTGGAACCGGGGTCCTCATGCATGCCAGGCACACGCCATACCCACTGAGCCACTGCTCCAGCCCCATACTGAGCTCTTGAAGAGGACAGAATTGCAAGAGAGTATGCCCAGCTGTGCAGGCCTATTTTAGCCCATTTGCTTCATGCCTGGTGATATTCCATTGGCCAAGGCAAGTTTCAGGGTCAACCCAAAGTCATGGTGTGAGGAAGTATGCGCCATTCATGAAAGCGGAGTGCAAGAGAGTAACGTTCCTGTCATCGAGCTAATCTATTAAAAGCCCATGGTTTGTCTTATTTTTTTATTCATAGGGGAACTCAAGCCCTCTTTGTAAAGTTCCCCCATATTCTCCCTCGAACCCCAAACTACCAAAGTAGAGTCAGGCATGGTGGTGCAGAACTGTAACCCCAGCAACTCAGGTTGCTGAGGCAGGTGGATCCCAAGTTCAAGGGCAGCCGCAGCAACTAAGCAAAGACAAAGTAACTTAGCAAGATCCTGTCTCAGAATAAAGAATGAAAAAGGCAGGTGATATAGCTCAGTGGTAAAGCGCCCCTGGGTTCAATCCCCAGTATAGTACAATAAATAAATAAATGCTCTGAAGTAGAATTAACCATGGGTTCCTCCCCCATCTCCCAGAATAGGGCTTTAGAACAATTTATATTCCTTTCCCTTAATTAACCAAATGTTTTCCCCAATAATGAAAAAGAAATAAAACATTGCCTTAGAGTTCATGCTTCTGAGCTCGCTCCTCTGTCCAGCAGGCTGGGTCCTGCTCTTGGAGGACTTGACAATAACCCAGTGCTTTATGTTCAGGCTTTTCCGTGCACGGGAGACCTTCCATTTGCGAGGAGTTGCGTACTGAGCAATTCCTCATAAAGAATGGCTTTGTTCTAGTTTTTATGGTTATATAAGGTTATAAAAGGTAATAAATTAATTTAGAAATGATTCAGAAAGGAGAGAGAGAGGATAAGAGCCAGAACAATAGCTAAAACATCAATTTTCTTTGCTGCCTTACATAGTTGAAGAGAACAAACTCAGGGAATGAGCTTTACAAGAGGGTATTCAACTCAGCGTCTGGCTTAGGATGGTGTGCTCTGGTAATGTCTTTTCCCTAAACCTTGTTTTTTTCTTTAGAGAGAGAGGGTAGAGAAGAATTAGCCAGTAAGATATGTGTATTCCTAGGAGTCCCTACAAGGTATTTCTTACATCAAAGACCAGGTACTGGGGAACCACTTCTGTATAGCCACCCTGTTCTTGTAATAACCCCTGCCTATGCCTGGGAGGTCACCTGAATTCTCCTCCTCCAGGGTCAGGGATATCTGTATCAGTTGAGGGTCTTTGTTGGAAGTGATATAAACCCAATGGCAACTAATTAGAGCAACATGTTATTGATTTGCATAACCAAACCACAGTCAGAGTAGGGTAAAACTGATTCCAGGGATGCCTGGATTCAAATATCCACATTTCATCCAGGCTTTTCTTTTTTCTCTACTGCTCTTTGTTTGTTGTAGCAGTTCTTGCCTATCACAGATAAGTTTTTTACTCAGGGAGAGGACAAGCCTAGAATGGTAGCCTTCTGGCTTTAGCAACTCCTGGAGCACAGAGAACATTTCCACTTTAGCTTTGGTGTAAACAGCTACAGGAGAGATCTCTCATCGGCCTGGCTCGAGTTACATGTGCATGGCCTTGACAAACAATATCCAGAATAATGGTGGGGATTGCCAATGTGGCCACTGGGGAAATCCCTGGGAACCATGAAACCACTTGATTTGTATGAACTATATCGTGTCTCTTATGAGAACTGAGAGGATAGTAAGGCTTTCCCCAGTCTGCACTTCAAGAAGCCCAGTGGTGTGGGAAGCAGGTTTCTGGCAGTCGGTGACCTTGCTATAAAATAGCACACTATTCTGAGAGTCAGTTCCCTCTCCCGCTTTCTTCCGTGGCCCTCTGGATTTGGCTCCTGTGGGTCAGCGGCTGGGGCAGGTTAAATGCTACCAAGATAGCTGGCCTCAGGTATGAAACCAGCTCTCTGGGGCAGCATTGTTGGAAACATGATCACCCACTGTCCCTGAACCCCTGGGAGGCAGCCAGCTTTACTGTCATCATAACTCTGCGGCTTGGAGCATTTTGACCTTGATGTGAGGGTTGGGACACTCCAGGCTGAATTCTAGAGCTGGCTGTGCCATGCCCCCTATCAACTCCCTTCTGTTATCCCCTGCCTCTTCTTCAAGCTGCCCCCAAGAGTATCTCCACTCACCCAGAAGCTGAGGGAGCAATGTGGAGTTTTCTGAAGATCAGCCCTCTGTCAAAAGATTGTTATCCAACTGTATGTTTATTCATTTTAAAGTAAATTAAAACATTTAAGATATATATGTATTGGGGTTGGAGTGGTGGCTCAGAGGTTAAAGTGCTTGCCTGGCATGCACAGGGATCTGAGTTCGAACCCCAGCACCATGTACACAACTAAATGTCAGAGGAACGAAGGCCAGATGGAAAAATAAATAAAAATCGATTCTCACTTTCTCTCTCACTTTCCCTTTCTCTTTCTCTCTCTCTCTTTTCTGTTACGAGAAAATCAATTTTATTTATTTTCCATCTGGCCTTTGCTTCTCTGACTCTTAGTTGTGTATGTGGTGCAGGGATTTGAACCCAGGTCCTCATGCATGCCAGGCAAGCACTAACTGCTGACCCACCATTCCAGCCCCTGTCCCTCTCTCCATAAAAATAAAAATAAAAAATAAAAAATATATATGTATCATGTTATGATTAATCCACATTTGAACTAATATTTTTATTGATAGACTAAATGTGTGTGTGTGTGTGTGTGTGTGTGTGTGTTATGAGGAATTGAATCCAGGGCCTTGTGCATGCTAGGGAAGCAATCTGCCACTGAGCTACATCTATAGCCCTAAATGTCTATCTTGATTACATGATATGAAGGGACTTCTATATATGGTGTATTATCTATCACCCCACAATAGAATATAAAATGGATGTGACATTTTTTAAATAGTAAATGTCACAGGTCTTCTTGGGATAAGAATTTGAGGCCAAGTTGTTTATTTGGGGGATGATCCCAGGGAACTTAGTTTGAGGGGAGATAGAGCTGCCAATACATTATGTATGTCAAAGTCATTTGCCACTGTGGGTAAGTGGGGCTTAATTCCCTCGGGAGATAGTCCGATCCATTCCTCCTCTGAGTTATCCTATACCATGGGAGAGGACACTCGCCTCAGCATCAGCTCCTCGGCAGTCATTGGCTAAAGGATGTTTCTGCATTTGTTACATCTCCGGTCCTTCTACCTTATCCCGTGAGTGGGCCAAGCTTGCACCTATGGCCAGGAAGAATCAGCAGGGTTGTTGCTGTAGTAAATATCTTTTGGAGTGCAGAGGAGATACAGATGGGAAGTTGGCGGTGAGGGGCAGAAGGACTTTTATTCCTCTAAATCATGATTTCCTGCGCTCTCTCCATTCCCAACACTGAATCAGTGGAGAGGGGTGGGCTGTCCACAGGGTGGTACATGCCCCATCGCTGTCCCCTCAGGTAACATTTCCAGATGATGGCAATGATGCCCGGGCAATAGCCAGGCACCAACTTGAGCGGAGGAAAAGGCAGGGGACGCCAAAAGATGAAGCTTTAACTCAGAAAAGGCTGGGGGTGCAGCTCAGCAGCCAGGCTTGTGCTTAGCAAAGCTCTGGGTTCAAATTCCAGCACAAAACAAAGAAAAAAAAGTCTTACTTACACTTACATAAATGACACTATTTTAAAATGGAAGAGACTAGGTGATAGTCAGTAATTAGTTTTATATTTTTCCTTCTCAGTAAAAGAAAAAAGAGAGGAACCAGAAAAAGATGAAGTCAGTTATACAAAACAAAGAATCTATACTTTGTGTGTGTGTGTGCCTGAGTTACAGAAGGCAGAGTTCAGTGTCATGACAAATATAATCTCCATAAGCGCAGGTGGCTTTACCTTTGATCATTGCCAAGTTTGTAGCACTGTGCCAGGCACATTAAATATTTGTTGAATGAAAACAAGCTCTGTATTTCCCTACCAGTGGCTCTTTCCTTCCCAAGATCCAAGCCATTTAATTTCAATTAGTTTACTTCAGCTTCCTTTGGAGCTGGGCAGCAGTGCCCATATTTTCTTTCAGATAATTAAGTGCTTTTTAGTGGAGAGCCAGCGGGTGAGGGGTCAGGTCACTCTCTGAGCCCTACGCAAGCCCAACTGGTCTTTGCAGAAAATGGTGAGGCTGTCAGAGCACTGGGTGGTGACCGAAGGGCTGTGTGTGTCCCTTACACTTGGTGCCCTCTTAATGAGTGTAAATAATAGGTGGGCTGTCTCTCACTGCTGCAGCAGTGGCACGTCTGTCTCAAAGGTTCGTTGTGCTCAGAATGAACAGTGCGCCTCCATCCCCTCTGTAGGTCTCCACAGACATAGAGTAGAGCTGGATTCCAGTCCCAGCCATGCCATTTTATAGTTTAGGTGACTGTGGGCAAGTCATCTTCCCTCTTTGAGCCGGGGACTGTAAATACAGATGGGCCCGTAACCTTGAAGATGGCTCTTGGCTTCTCTTTCCGCATAGCCTCTTCTCATAGTTTATACATTATGGGAGTCCTCAGCCTAGCAGACTGACACAGCTCCTCATCCCTAAGGATCCCCCTAATATGGGGCTCTAGAGTCAGCCAGAGCTGGATTCAAACCCTGGCATCACCTCTCTGACTGTGTGGCTTCATTTTTTTGATATCAGAGATGGATCCCAGGGGCCCTTACCCAAAGAGCTACATCCCCAGTCCTTTTTATGTTTCATTTTGAGACAAAGTCTTGCTAAGTTGCTCAGGGCCTCACCAAGTAGCTGAGGCTTGGTTTGAACTTGTGATCCTCCTGAGTCGCTGGGATTATAGGCGTGCATCACCACGCCCGGTGTCTATGTAGTGTTACTCCTATGATCTGCAGTCTCTTCTTTATAATTAAAACACACACACACACACACACTGTCCAAAAGTTGCTGAGCTTGAATCCTGGATCTATGATTTAGATCCTGGAAGCATTTAGAACCATGCCAGCTCTGGATAAGTGATTGCTGTTATGGCTACCTATCTCAGCGAAGTGTTAAAACCCACCCAGCCTCCCTCTCTTCTAAACTGAGGGAATAATATATACAGCATAGGTGGTTATGATTATGAAAGGTAATGTAGGCTAATATTTAGTGAGCACCCCAGTGAACCAGAGATTGTGCTGTGAGTCAGAAATGTGTTTGGCAGCAAGAAGCAAAATCAAAAGCAACGGTAGCACAAACACAGGAGGCTGTATTTATCTCATGGACTCTTTATTTCTGTTTTGCCATCCTTATCAAGTCAAGTTTTGTTCTCAAGGTTTCAAGATGACTGCTGTGTCTCTGTGTATCACATCTGTGTTCCAGGTAAAACATGGAGAAGTGGGGCAGAGAATGAAAAATAGGGGAAAATGGAATGCAAAAGGCTAAAGAATGCCAGTTGAGTTGTCTTCCTTCCTTCCTTCCTTCCTTCCTTCCTTCCTTCCTTCCTTCCTTCCTTCCTTCCTTCCTTCCTTCCTCCCTTCCTTTCATACTGGGAATGGAACCTAAGAGTGCTTTCCCAGCAAATTACATCCCCAGTGCTTTTTATTTTAAGACAGGATCTTGCTATGTTATGGAAAGTCTCATTAACTTGCTGAGACTGGCCTCAAACTTGTAATCCTCCTGTCTCAGCCTCCTGAGTCACTGGGATTACAAGTCTGCACCACTGCATCAGTTAAGTTTCTTTCTCCATCCTCTTTTTTTTTTTTTTTTTTAAGAGAGAGGAACAGAGAGAGAGAGAGAGAGAGAATCAATTTTATTTCATTTTTCATGTGGCTTTTGTTGCTCCATGAGTTCATTGTGTACATGGTGCTGGGGTTTGAACTTGTGTACTCATACATGCCAGGCAAGCGCCGTAACTGCTGAGCCACGGCTCCGGTCCCATCAGTTATGTTTCTTAAAGAACAACAACCACCACCCTTTTCTGGTACACTAAGCAACTTCCATTTACATATCATTGACCAGAACCATGTCACATGGTCAACCTTGCCTGCTAGGGAACCATGCAAATTAAGTCAGGATGAGCGGCAAGGGAAGGTGGAAACAACTTGGAGGCAGCCAGTTTGTAGTATCTGCCACATATGCATTTTCCTATCAGATCCCCACTAAACCCTTGAGAGACTAAAAACATTTCTGTTACCAATGAGTAAACTGAGGCTGGGAGAGGCAAGGAAGTAGCCTAGGGAAGTACAGATCACAGATGGCAAGACCAGGAGGAAAACCCAGGTGTGCTTGGCTGGAGGCTCTGGGCCCTTCACTTTTACAAGATGCAACAGAGATTCCACCACGAGTCTGGCCCCCAGGAGGTGCTTAATGTGTGTTGATTCCTTTCCTCTCCTGGCCCTCCTGAGGGTCCACCTGCCTTACACAGGAGAGGCAGTCTCTGTGCCCTTCTCCTGCAGCCAGAGGGATGGGAGAGCTGAAGATGAGACTCTGAAGAGAGATTGACTACAGTCACATCCAAGGCTTCCCTGATGTTCAGGTCCTATGACAGGGGTAGGACAGGCTGGAAGAAGAGTTCTGTGTGTAGGACACAGGTGGGAGGCTAGGCATCCTTCGATTCTGGCATAACTTCTGGCAGGCCATTATGAAAAAAATGTAGTCAAAGGGTCCCAGAAGAGCAGCCTGGAGGCTAAATGGTGATATATTTTTTGTCTCACACAGTATTGTTTTTAAGTGCAAATGAGTATTTTAATGTTGGAAAATTTCACTTCATAACATCCATTTCTTTTCTTTCTTTTGAATTCAGGGGTGCTTAACCACTGAACCACATCCCCATCCTTATTTATTTATTTATTTATTTATTGTGAGCCAGGGTCTTGCTAAGTTGCTTAGGGACTTGCAAAGTTACCCAGGCTGGCTTTAAGCTTGAGATCCTCCTGCCTCAGTCTCCTGAGTAACTGGGATTACAGGTATGTGCCACCACACCTGGCCTATAACATATATTTCTTTTTCTTTCTTTAAAAGAGAGAAGGACAATGAGAGAGAGAGAGAGTGAGACAGAGAGAGAATCGATTTTATTTAGTTTTTCATGCGGCCTTCATTTCTCCAACACTTCATTGTGTTTGTGGTGCTGGGGTTTGAACTCACGTCCTCACACATGCCAGGCAAGTGCCGTAACTGCGGAGCCAAAGCCCCAGCCCCCATAACATACATTTCTTGCCTCACTGAAGAAAAACAAATTTGTTAATCTGGCCACACCAGGCCCAGATTCCACACGGTAATTCTTGGCTGGAGCTGGGCAGTGATTCCTCACCTTCAACAGGTTATGTGTTCATCCACCACAGTCCTACCTGGCCTGCTCCCTTTAGCTATGCTATCTACCTGGTCCCTGTGACCAACTGAGCTCCTTTCCTTTCTCACTGGAAGTTGGAGAGAGAGAGGGGATCTGAGTGGTTTCCTCTCATACAGCCACCTAAAGGATGACTTCAAACTAGGCCACCGTGACTCCCAGTCCAGCGTTGCTGTTTGTGCTTCTTCGTCTGGATAGGAGCTGTTGCGGCAGGAGCCACTGTGGAGGGAGCTGGCTCAGATGTGTGTGAGTTTGGCAGCTCTGCCTCTGCTTGGCTGAGCTTCCCCTCTTTGAGTCTCAGTTTCCCTGCCTGTAAAATGGGGGTGATAACTCCATTCTCTTAGGAGTAAAAGGGCTTTGAGGATTCTATGAGCTAGGAAATATAGTTGGACTTGATGGCTATTTGGGTTGTTTATTATTGTGCAATGCCCTGAGTCTTTTTTTTTTTTTTCAGGGCTGAAGACCGAACTCGGGGGCCTTGTGTGTGCTAGGCAAGCGCTCTGCCACTGAGCTAACTCCCCAACCCCAACACCCGGAGTCTTAATGGTTTACAATCATAACCATTGGATTTGCTTCCAGTCATTCAGGCTGGTGATCACCCTGTGGTTTCATTCAGCTGGCAGGTTGGCTGAGAGCTAGTCTTCTGACTCTATGTATTTTCAGGGCCTTTTCTCCCTACATGGCCTTTCCGGCAGGGTAGCTAGACTTCTTAATAGTTGTTCAAGGTTTCTAAGAATGAGCATTCCAAGAAGACAAGACCCAGTGTGGGAGCATTAATCAAGCTCTTGCCTGCATCTTGCTGGCTGATGGCCCACTGGCCTGTGTACATGACTCAGCCAAGCCTCTAGTTCATATGGGATGCGCTACATAGATTGTGAGTGCCCAAGAGCCTGGTTCATTGAAGGCCATCAAGATAACAGTTTCCCCAGTTATTTTTCCTGGAGTCTGATGGCATGAGTGGAGAAGTGGGACTTTGCCTGCAGGGTGAAATTTGATAGTTCCTGAATCGCTCTACTCAGAACTTTCTCCTGATGAACTAGCCCAGGCTTGATGTTCACCTTTGCTTTGCTTCTCAGAGGTTCCAGTGTATGGTGGTGATGTAAATAATTGGTATGACTGTCCATGTGTAGAGAAGGACTCCATGGTGGGAAGGGGTGTGCAATGTTCTGATTGGTCAGACCTGGTTCCGGAGACATCAGGGTCCCTGATGGATACAAAACCAAAACGTTTTCAGGCCACCTGATCAAGAAGTCCTGAGGCACAATAAATAAGAACATTTAGGTCCAGCATCTGGGCATGAACTCTTAAAATAAAACAAAGAGGTCAGGCATGGTGGCACAAGCCCTGTAACCTCAGTGACTCTGGAGGTTGAAGCAGGAGGACCACAAGTTTGAGGCAGCCTTGACAATTTAGCAGGACTTTGTATCAAAAAAATTTAAGGGACTGGGGGTGTAGCTTGGTGGTAGAGTACCCCTGGGTTCAATCCTCAGCACAAATAAATAAATAAAATAAAAATAAATACATAAAAGTAGATTTGGTGAAGTGGAGAATAAAAGACGGAGGGCAGTGGGTGGCATCTGGAGAAATGTAACTGGGAGACCAGGATCAAAGCAGAGTTGATTGGGAAGTCTCTGGAAGTGTGTGTGACTCTTCTGAACCCTAAGAGTGGGGTGGGGGTGGAAGGCTACATGAATCTGTCATTTCCTGGGCACTCAGTCCTTTTTGAATATGATACTTCAGAAATGTTTTTTTCTCATTAAAACAAATGCCAGAGATGCAGTGCCTTCCTCATTTATATTTCTTCTAATATGCTTCTGCTTGAGCAAGTGAGCCCTTAATGTCAATTTCAATTAATGCCGCTGCATCTGATCTCAGCGGTGCCACTCAGGGATGCACAGGGGGGTGGGGAGGTCAGTGGGAAGGAGGAGGAGAAGCCCCTCTTCTTAAGAGGCTTGAAGGCATTGGGAGGGAAGATGTGGAATGATTTGCTGTCTACTTAATAGAGACCATACTTTAAAGATGGCAGGCTGTCTTTTGTTTGGTTAAACACACACAAACACACACACACACACACACACACACACACAAAACGTTGACATGCAGTGGAAGGCAGAGAGCAAGGACTCTGAGGGCTGAGCCAGTGAGGAATGAGAGACACACCTTGCTTGACCTATGAGAGCTTCCCCCATGACTTCAAGCCCTCTCTTAGCTACCAGTCATAGGGCTGGGGACTGTATGATCCTGTTCTGGGATTTCACTGATTCTGCCACATGCACATTCCTCCTCCCAATCAAGATGGCTCAAAGCTGGTGGTCTCATACCAACAAATGTACATATGGTCTGAGCTCACCATGGAAGGAGGATAGGCTGGAGTTTGGTGTGGGAGTAGCAGAGCAGGGCTCAGGAAGAGCGAGGGACAATCTGCCAACCCTTCTTCCCTGTCTTCTTCCTTTTTTCCCTTTTCTCTCCCCCCTTCCTCCTTTCCTTTCTTCATTTTTCTTTCCTTCCTAAAAAGGGCGTTTGTTCAGGAAAAGGATATAGATTTATGTTCTCCAAGAGACGAGCCTTGGGAATGATTCTCTCCCCACTGAGAAGTCAGAGCTCCTGCTTTCCATCCTCTCCATCAATAACCATCATTATAAGAGCTTACTACTTCCTGAGCATCTTCTATATGTCAGGGGACACTGTGTACATTGTTTATAGATGTCACGATCACTCTCAAGGTAAATGTAATTTATACCCATTTACAGAGGACAAACTGGGGTGTGCAAAGCGTGAGGAGCTTGTCCTGCAAGTGGCGGGACTGGGGTTTGAACCAAGGCCTATTCATCTGATTTCTGGCTCCAGTGTCATCGATTACTGAACACAGGGGAGGGTCAGGCTCCTGGCTAAGACTTGCTAATGGATGCACCTGAAACGAGAAATGTTTTCCACTCAAGTCCTAGACATCCACATGGACAAGGATTAAACCACGTTTAGCCTGCACTGCATTAGGAGTCAAGATGTGAGGGCCCTCACCCGTTGCACACTCTTGATGGACAGCTTTCAGTGTACATGATGTGAGTTTCCCTCTACGAGCCTCACTTCTCTATCCACACAATGTGCAAGTTGGACTCAGTATCTTCAAGGGTTAGTTCAGTTCAATCTAATCTGACAGAATTTATGGGGACTTCCTATGTGGTAGTGTGGCAAGGGTACAAAAATAGACAAGACAGGTTTCAGTCCTACATGAGCTGAACACATGCTCTGATAGTTATTTATTTTTGCTCTGATTGTTATAAAGGACAATCTTGTGGCAGGGGAGACAAGTTGGGCTTCATGGTGGAGGAACCAGTGGCACAAGGACTTGAAAAAGAAGAACTGGAAAATGTGGAGGTCGGGGTGTGAGGAAACTTTTCCTGGCCAACACCACAGTGGGCAGAAGAACCACCTGGTTAACCCATAAATGTATAAGAAACCTCAAAATCATTGTTTTAAGTCAGTAAGTTTTGGGGTGGCTCATTATAGAGCCATAGATAACCCAAACCCCAAAGGTGACTAATTAGGCTTTATCCTAAAGGCTAGAAATTGCCAATTTTCAGAGCACAGCCAACCATAATTGGCCTGCAGACAAAATTTATTTGACTTGCATGGGGTGACTTGAAAATATTTGAGACAGTATTTTAAAAATTGGGAAATTTTGCATGAAAATGCAGAGTTGAGGGCTCTCTTTAAAAATCCTGCATCTCACCACCTGAGTCTGAGCAACAGCTGGCTAATTGTCCCTGTCCATGTGGCATGTGCTCTCCAGTTCACTATAGTGTTCTCCACGTCCCATTGTCCTGCTCCTAAGCTGTCCATGTTGTTGGCGTGGCAGTGGGAAGCCATTAAAGGACTCTGATAAGAGCTGGGCAGTGAGGAAAGTATGGGTGGGGAGTGACTGTGGGTAAGTATAATAAAAGTCTATTATACAATCCACCCAGAACTATGCACCCCATCTATGGCAAATGTTCCTTCCCTTTCTCTTCCAACTGGACTGCTAAGATCTCTTTATAGGTCCGACCTCCCCATTGACAATGATTGGTTGATGGGTTGCAGTTGGCTTAAGCTGGGCCAGTCAGGGCTTGGCCCTCTAGCCATGACTGGTCCAGGGCGGGGTACCAATCAAAGTCCTTCTCGAAAATGTTGTACTTAGGATCATAAGCAGAAAGCCTCGGTCATTCTGGTGGAGCGGTTGAGAGCTGTGAGTGATGACCAGTTGCTGCAGTTGTGTGTTCAGTCTTTTTTTGTTTTTAATAGAAAGGGGGGTTGGAGTGGTGGCTTGGTGCTTATAGTGCTTGCCCAGCATGTGTGAGTATGCAAGTTCAAAACCCAGTACCACATACACAATGAAGTCTTGGAGCAGCGAAGCCATGTGAAAAACCAAATAAAATTAAAAAAAATTATTTCTTTCTCTCTCACTGTCCCTCTCTCTTTAAAAAAAAATTAAAGAGGGCAGAGAGAGAGAAAGAGAGAATCAATTTTATTTAGTTTTTCATGTGGTTTTCATTGCTCTGAGACTTCGTTGTGCACATGATGCTGGGGTTCCAACCAGTGTCCTGGCACATGCCAGGTAAGCGCCGTAACTGCTGAGCCATTGCTCCAGCCCCTGAGTGTCCAGTCTTGAGGAGGGAAACCCGCATGCAGAGATGAAACACAAGGAATGAATCTGGGCAACATTCAAGTATCTGCACCCATCACTTCAATTCACTTTCTAAGTATGGTTCTCCAGCCTTCCCATCAGTCCAGGAATGCCCCACACACTACTGAAAAATTTCTTTTATGCTTCTATCAGCTTGACTATTTCTTTTTTTGAATTTTCAATGGAGAACCATGGCTATACGTGGGCTTTGAGGCAGTATTATGGTGGCTACTCATCACCCCAATCAGGAATGAGCAATGTGGGTTTATTCCCAAACCTCAGAGCAGGAAGGAGTGGTGCCATCTCCACTGGAAGGTGCATTATTGGCATGGGAAGTAGATATCCATTATGGGTTGGATGTGGGATTTGTCCTTCTCCCCCTCTCTCTCCTTATCCCCAAGCTCATGGAATAGGCAATGCAGTAATATTCAGAAGTGAAACAACTGGATTGTGAGGGCTGTAACCTCATCAGTGGGTTAATCCATCTGATGGATTAATAATTTGAATGTCCTACTGGGTGGGGCATGGTGTGAGGAAGTAGGTCACTGGGGGCATGCGTGGCCTTGGGAACTGTGTCTGATCCTTGGTGTCTTCCTGATACTCTGTCTCTGCTTCCTGGCTGCCATGAGCAGAGCATCTTTCCTACACCATGCCCTTGCACCATGATGCTTCTGCCTCAGAGCCAGCTGATCATAGACCGATACCTCTGATACTATGACCCAAAATAAACCCTTCCTCCTCTTAAGTTGTTCTTGTTAGGTATTTCAACCACAGTGATGAAAAACTAACACACAATCCCTCCCTGACACTGATTTCCTGTAGAACCACTGGAAAATCTTTGTATCATTCTGAGCCTTGGTTTCCCTTTCTATAAAACTGGACCTGGGAAAGATGGTAATTCTCAAACTTGTTCTGCAATACCTTGGGATTTTGTGGAGGGACCAGAGCTTAAGGAGGGTGGTTTGTGGCAGGGGTGGAGAGGTTTATTAGGCGGAACTCTGGATTCCTCTCCCTGATTTCAAGCAAAACCACCCCTCTACCTCATCTGTTTTACGAATTGCCTTTCTGTGAAAGGTCTTGCTAAGAGGACTCTATAACTTAACATGTTTGAAGAAATATCTTTGAGATATCTTTGAGTACCTTTCCAGTTCTGCCAGTTCATCATTTTATAGGTTACAGAAGAAAGAATAATGGCTTTCACACTGGTAACAAAGCTATTTTTGAGAGTTTGCTCTGTGCCAGGCACCTCACTAAGTGCTTTCCATCCATTTATCTTATGCTAAAAAATCATTACAGCATCCCTGTGTTGTAAGGGAAGAATCATCCCTGTTAGCAGATAAGGATCTAAAATTTGAGGGCCTTATTTGCTCAAGATCACAGTGCTGGCAAAAAGAAAAGTGAAGTCTGGACCCAAATTGATTGGAAGGCATATACTGGCAGCCCACAGACCAAATGCAACCTTAAGATGTGTCTTTTGGTCTGAAGTTTTTTTCCCCCTGCCATCTTGAGTTGTAACTGCTATTTTTGTCTCTGAATAACCTTGGTCTATTTTCCCTGCAGTTTCCCAGAATACTATAAATAAACAAAACCATGTGAGTGGTGTGTGGAGCTTTCCTATAGGACCCTGGTGCTGTTAGTGCCAGGAATGTGCCTCAAGTCCTTGATGTTCACTTGAGATAAACCAGGTACATTCTGGCTTGGGTGAAAGTCGCTTTTGTCCTGACCACTATATAAGATCTGTTTCTCTGATCCAAATCATGGGGATCCATGGGTCTTGCTGCCACCCTTGACAACTCTTCTGTACTTAAGTCTCCCAATAATTGCACTCTGCAATCCTGAATCTGTCTGCTTCTTTTCCATCTCATGGAACCTTGTGGTTCTCATAGTCTGGGACCTTGTATCTGAGTAGCCTTCACACTTTGCTTCCAAAGAAGACACTTGTTGGGTCTCTTATGTCCATTTTCCTAATCCTAGCTCAGGTAGAGCTATAAATATCGTTGTCAAACTTCTGGAGAGGGATTCACTCAACTCAGGATTTCAGAAGGCAGAAATAATTCTAATGGTGGGAAGGGAAAGTTGTCAATGGCCCCGAGTTCAAATCCTGGTTACTACATGTGTTGAGACATTGGCCACATTACATTTCTTCATCTGTGAAATGGCGACAAAAAAAAGAAGAGATCTTGTGGGATTGTAGAGAGGGTTAAAGTGCAGTTGAAACAGATCACTTTAGAACGTTCTTCCAACCTTGACACTCTTTTTTTTTTAAGAGAGAAGGACAGTGAGAGAGAGAGAGAGAGAGAGAGAGAGAATCAGTTTTTTAGTTTTTCACATGGCTTTCGTTGCTGTGATACTTAGTTGTGTTTGTGGTGCTGGGATTTGAACCCATATACTTGCGCATGCCGGGCAAGTGCTGCAACTGCCAAGCCACTGTCCAGCCCCTACACTCTATTATTTTAAAGCACCTTGTGTGTAAAACCTTTGAATGATTCTCATCTTCTCTCAAGTTGAGTGTAAAACCCAGTTCCTAGTTCTAGTCTTTTACATTTATTTTTCTCAACTCATACCTTACTCTGTTGAAACCTCTAGCTTACATTCCTGTCTTTTCCTGTTTGCTATTCCCTCTGTCTGGGAACACCCTGTAGCAATCTGTAAACAAAATGCACATAAAAAAGTGAGGCACTAACATTTCTACTTGTTGAACCTTATCCATATGTTTTAATTAGGAAATTACAGTTCCAAGTTACAGAAACCACAAACAAATAAGCTATAAAGATGTATTGGTTCCTGTTAAAGGTCAGAGGTGGGTCAAGCTTCAGAAATGGCTTCATTAACTCTGGCTCAAATTTTCTGTAACATTTTCTTAGTCCTGTCCTCCAAAATTTCCATCAAGTTCTGTATTCTGCTTGTCATCCCCTGTGGTGACTTAAAAAAGAAAGAGAAATTCTGCTGCAACTGTAGGTATCATACTATATGCCACATTATACAGAAAACAAAAGAATATTCTTTATTGGACCAATAGCCCTGAATCTTTATTAGGTGGCAAGATAGCATAGAGATTTAGCACGTACACTCTAAAGTTGGACTTTATTATCTCTTAACTGTATGAACTCGGGAAAGATAATCTGTGACACATTTTCCCTATCTGTACAATAATTATTATAATGGGGCCTTCCCAAGGCTGTTGTGGGAATTAAATAAACTTGAAAAACAGTTAGCAGACTTCCTGGCAACTAGGAAATGCACCATAAATGTTAGCTACTGTTGCCAGCCTATTTCCTTAGAAGTATCTCCCTTCATATAATCTTCAGATTTTTCTGGATGACACTGAGAGTCTTCCTGACATTTCTTTGTTGATTTTGTAGCTAAACTTTCAACAAACACTAAATGAGGGCCTACTGATTTGGGCTCTGAGGAATGAGCAAAACTGATAATATCCTATCCTCATGGATATCACACTGTAGCTGAAGGTTAGGAGGGGAGAAAATAAATACACATATAACATTTCAGGTGGTAACAGTGTGTAAAACACAGCAGGAAAGGGTAGGAGGAAGCATGGCATGGAGTACTGCTATTTAATTAATTAATTTTTTTGGTACTGGGCTTTGCACATGCCCCAGGCAAGCATTCTACCATTGAGATATACCCCAGCCCTTTTAAAAGTTTATGTGAGGGGCTGGAGCGGTGGCTCAGTGGTTTCGGCGCTTGCCTGGCAAGCACGAGGACCCGGGTTCAAACCCCAGCACCACGTACACAACTGAGTGTTGGAGCAACTAGAGCCACATGAAAAACTAAATAAAGTTGTTTCTCTCTTTCTGTGTCTCTCTCACTATCCCTCTCTCTTTAAAAAAAAAAAAAAAAAG
>PVKS010005301.1:52500-63484 GCA_004027875.1 Aplodontia rufa | reverse complement strand
GAGTGAACTATACCAACGTTTTGGAGAAGAGAATTTGAGGCAGATAGAGCAGCAAGTGCTAAAGCCCTAAGGCAGCAGTGTGCATACATGGTTACACAAACAGGAAAGAGGCCAAAGTGTGGCTGGAGCAGAAGGAGAGAGTAAGAGTAAAAGATGTTGAAATCAGAAGGGTAGCAGGTCACATGGGACCTTGTAGAATATAATCTTCAGTGCCACAAGGAACAGGACATTATCTATACAAGCAAATTTTTGTAACCAAGGCAGTGCAGAGAGCAGAATAATTGCCTGAAGATACTTGATGTTGGGGCTGAAGGGAGGTCAGAGAATGCTTTTCAGAGGAGGTGGTTTCTGAGCTATGGGTTGAAGAATGAACTGGAGGTATCTGGGTAGAAAGGGAGGAGAAATACAAGTAGTGGAAATGTTTACAGCAGAGGATGTGGAGACTGGTGTATTTAAGCAAATATGGCAAGGCTAGTGTGCAGCTTTAATTGATTATTTACTGAACACTAGGCACATACCAGATGTTGCACTAGGTCTGGGAACACAGTGATGTACACAACAGTCAAAAATTCCTAGTTTCATGGAACTTACATTCTAACGGGGGAGACAAACGAAAATACAAATAGACAGAAGACAGCACAAGATGCCAAACTAGAGAACACCTTTAGGCAGGGCATTCAGAGAAGACCCCTCTGAGGAGGAGAGATTTATGAAGAGAATTGGGGCAATGAATGGTGGTGGACTCCTTGTAATCCCATTGCTCCAGAGGCTGAGGCAGGAAGACTGCAAGTTAAAAGCCAGCCTCTGCAACTTGGCAAGGCCCTAAGCAACTTAGGCCCTGTCTCAAAATAAAAAAATAAAAATAAAAATAAAAAAAGGGGCTGGGGAAGTGGCTCAGTGGTTAAGCACCCCTTGGGTTCAATGCCTGGTACCATCCCACCTTTCCCCCCCAAAATTAAGCAGAGACTTGGGGAAAGAATATTATAGGCCTTGTTCTCCAGTGTCACCATCTCTCTAATTTGATTTCTCTTCCTTTTGAAATGGGACATGACGGTCATCAAACAACACAAAGGCAGTTATGACTGCAGGACTCTAAATTCAAACTCTGCTCCCTTCTCAGGACCACGTCTTAGGCAGGTTCTGGGGGAAGCAATGTAAAAAATACAGAAGCAGCATGGAAAAAAAAATCACAGGTAGTCCTTTTGTGCTCTCAGAAGATCCCTGAATGTTCCGAGGCCGGCGGAGGAAGACCCTGGAGTCTAGAACTGTTTCAAGAAAAACGTTCAGGAGTGTGTTTAGGAAGAAGCACCTCCACCTACTCATATGAAACATTTCCAGCACCTCAGAAGGGGAAAGCTACTTGAATATCATTTTTTTTGAGAGAGAAAACAATTTTTTATTTAGTTTTTCATGTGGCTTTCGTTGCTCCGAGACTTTGCTGTGCACGTGGTGCTGGGGTTTGAACCCGTGTACTTGGCATACCAGGCAAGCGCTGTAACCGCCGAGCCACCGCTCCAGCCCCTTGAATATAATGCGTGGCACCTCCTTCCTAGACCACTCTCACCGCAGTCACTTCGCCTAGTCCCAGCCTTCGCAGCAAGGCGCGATCCTCACCCAGTCCAGGAACCTGCTTCCTTGAAAGCAGAGGACCTGACGCTTCTCCCTAAAGGTCGCTTCCGGATCGCTCCCGCTCCGCCGCCAACCTACCGGTTAGGGCCTCAACTCCAGGCCGCGCCCAGCTCCAGCACCACCCTCTCAACCCTCCTTTACGGCCCGCCTCCTTCCGGCTCCTCCCCAGAGCCGCCACCCCCGACCCCCTCCTCCCTGCTGCGCTTCCGGGCCCGCCTCCTCCAGGCCCCCTTCAATCTCCTCCCGCCAGCTTCTCTCCAGCCCCGCCCCTTCCCGTGCTGCTTCCTCTGGGAACTTTCTCCCTTCGCGTCCAGCCACAGCTCCCCCTCCTGTGGAGCGCAGCCTTGGCTCCCCGCTCTCCCAGCCGTCGCGGTCTTGCACACCTGTCTTGCACCGCTGTTCTCCGGGCATCACCACGCTTTCATCCGGCCCGCCCTCAGCTTTCCATACCGGTGTAAGCGACTGTCCGCCCTCCCCTAGCCCCGCCCCCCGCCGGCGTCCCTCCTCCCTCCCAGGCCCCGCCCCCGCCCAGCCTTTCTCCGCTTCCCCGCCGAAGCTCTGGACCTTTCCAAAGCGACTCCGGGGGTGGTTAGAGCCCGTGCGCCTGGGGAGCCGGGCTGTTTCTGGGCGGGGCTGCGGACTCCTGGTGCTGGTGTCACCGTGTCCTTCCTCCGATACGGAAGCTAGGGGAAGGGCGGGCCAGGATCACAGCGGCTGGCAGAGTCGAGGGAGGGAAGCCGTTCTGGACGTCCCTAACCCCGCGCTCCTGAGTGGTGCGGGCCGAGGGAAGGACTCAAGGCTGCGGTGCTCGCGCCGCTGTCAGTGCGGCGGGGAGCGCGGGCGCGGGACGCGGAGCAGAGAGGAGCTGAGGGGGCGGTAGCGGCGGTGACTCGCGTGCGAGTGCCTTCTCCTCGCGTCGCGGCCAGGGCCGCCTCCTTTCTCCCTCCTTTCCGCCTCCGAGTGCGGCGGCACCGCCTCTTTGCGCGCCGCGCGGCTTCCTCCAGACCTCTCGGCGCGGGTGAGTGGGGGCCTGCGGGCGTCTTGTTCGGGGTGCGGGAGATTGTTCCTTGCGCCTGTTGGGTCGCCCACCTCTTCGGGCTGGCCGCTGCCTATTTTTAGAAACTCTTTTTTCGGCCATTCGGGAAGTCCTGGAAGCGCGAGTAACTCCAGGCTCCCTCTGTTCCACATTCCCCCTCCCGGGCCCGCCACCCTAGGTCGCTGGCCCCGACCCGCCAGCGCCTTCTCCTGGCCTCCCCGGCGCTCGCTGCCCGCTTCCTTCTCGCGGGCCGGGCCTGGGCCAGGAGTTGGCGGGGTGGGCCCGTGCCGCTCGGAAGTTGGAGTCTTTTGTGCTCGCGCCCCGCCCCGCCCCGCCCGGCTAGGGGAGGAGGAGGGGAACGGAGGCCGCGCTGGGGAGGCCTCGGTAGGGCCGGGCCGTGGACCCCAGCTGCTTCCGCCTTTCGCGCGGGGGCAGCGTCAGCCGGCTCCCCAAGGCGCGCAAAACTGGTCCTCTCTTGTTTCCCTAGGGCCTGAGCGCCTCGGCCCCCACCTCTGCCAGTCCTGGGCAGGTTGCACACCTCAGGGTCGGAGTGGAACTAGAGGCCCACAAGCTGGGGCGTATTCGCATTTCACCCTTCCTCCTTGGCAGGGGAGGCTTGGTTTGCCCCTCGGTGAAATGGGGTAAAGAGAAACTAGCCTCTCAGGGCTTTCGTGGATTCAGAGAGGGAAACATGGGAGAGTGTTTAATACCAACAGGTAACGCTTAATGAGACTGACTCAGGAACTTCATAAGTGTGTATCATTTAATGTTCACTACGGCCTTTCAGAATTGTTCCCGTTTACAGAAACAAATCGAGGCTCAGAAGTTCATTTGCTGCAACTCACAGTAGCCATAGAAATGCAATAACAGTGGTGCTCGACCAGTTATTTCCTGGTATATGTCATCTTACAGTAAAGAGGATATTTTGACTTAACCGTTAGGTCACATCATTTAGTTAGAGATATAACTGGGTTTTCACTGACTCCTGGCCCAATGTACATTGTACTATGGATGAAATCCATCCTGGGGCTACTAGAGCTCTAAGGGAAAGGAGGTTTGGATGGTTTCTTGCTGGTGTTGTTTTTATAAGTTGATGGGTGCAGGAGGTTCCAGATCTCAAAGGTAACTGAAGTCCTCCAGCATTGGGTTTAAGTCTGCAAACAGTGAAGTCTGTCCCTTATTTTGATCTGGGCTTGTGAGTTGTGTATGTGTGCTTCAACTCCTTGCTTTCAAATAGTTTTTATTTCTCCTAATTTCAGATAAGACCCAGAGTGGTTAAAGTGAACTAAAATTAGCTTTGGCAAGAGTTCCAGTTTTCCAGTGTGTTTGATTCTAGTTGCGGGCAGTGTCTAAAAATTAGGCTGAGGATTTCTTCCACCAGGTCTTGAGAAGTCTCCTGATGTTTGCGTTAGTTCTTTGCAGCTGGTAGGTAGGCTGTGCTTCACTCACCTCCATGTCTAATTCAGATTTAGGAGTGGTGGCATATAGGAGTTTGCCTCCACTCAGTAGCCACAAAATGCAAAACTGTGCTCTACCTATTATTTCCTGGTGTATGTGTCATCTCATTATACAGAGCATATTTTCACTTAACCCTTAGGTTACATCATTAAGTTGGAAACATCATTCCTTACAGACTGGTCCAACTTTCATATCTGTCTCCACTCCCTCTCCCCCACCCCACCATTGACTGAACCTTGGAAGGCGAAGTAAGTTGTCTTAACTTCATAGCCTGCTTTAGGGACAGAGTCAGAACTAGAATCCTTAGTCATCTTCCTCCTAATCCAGTAATTTTTTAGAAAAATTTCTCCTATACCTTGCTACCTCCTAAACTTAAGGCAGTAAACCAGTTGCTAAGGCCTTAAGATCAGGAATCCTGAATAATTGGAAATCCCAAGGATTGTGTAGTTATAGCCACTTTCTGTGCCATATGTTTAATATTAAAAGGCCAGATTTTGTGCGCAGTTTTCCTAAGTTGTCACTTCTGGATTGTTTTATTTATGGATTACAGTACTCTTCGGTTACCATTATCTGATTTCTAGTTGTGTAAATTTTCAGGGTACGGCCTAAGTCTACTTTTAACTATAAGGCAGTGATGACATACATTGGAAGGTTAGGGCACTTGCCTTAGATAACAAAATTAACACCTCAAGGATAGAAGATTTGAACTGGCATGAACAGAGTCACCCATTATGGCCCTCTGAGCCATAATTTCTGTATATGTAAACTCATAGCGTTAGTATGGGTCTATGAGAAAATGGGTCAGAGGGCTTTGTTGTAATAATGTTAGCTAACATTTTCTGAGTACTTACTGTATACCATCAGTCACTGGACTAAGACTTTCCGTAGAGTATGTCATTTAGTCCTCAGAGCAACCTATGAATTGGTTACTGTTATTATCCCTGTTAATAAGCAGGTTTAGAGAGGTTACATGACTTGCTTAGGACTATGTAGTCAATAAATGCCAAAGCGAGGATTCAGACTGCAGACAACATCATTTTAAAACTGGCATGCTTTTAAAATTTGTGTGTGTGTGTATACACATTTTTTTATTTTACCATTTTAATAATTTTTAAATGTATTATTCTGTGACATTAAGTACATTCACTTGTGCAAACCATCACTATCCATCTCCAGAATGTCTTACATTCTCCAACTGAAGCACTCTACCTATTAAACACTAACTCACTGTTGCCTTTTCCCTTTAGCTTCTGGCAACAACCATTGTACTTTGTCTTTGAATTTGTCTACTTTAGGAAAGTCACATAAATGGAATCATAGGCTCCTTGGCCTTTTGTGACTGGCAAAGGTGATGCTCTCAATGCCTTTCTTCATCTCAGAGTGTTCTGTAAATGCAAAATGATTATTAGTCTTCATCTGCAGCAGGGTGTGGCATGAAGCCCTAGAGCAGGAATCCATGTCTATTTGTATGTCTAGAGCTTTCTCTCCCTTTTCCCCCCTTGTGTGAATTGAAGTTCCTTATTGCTGAAGCCGTTTCTGGATCTGTTAGCTCCTGTTTCTTCAGAAGAGATCTCCTGCCCTTGAAACAGAACTCGGATAATTCCCTACTGTTGGCCGGATTGCCACCTGCTTTTTGACCATCCAGGCTCTGAAAAGCAGCCTTGGAACTGCAGTGATTCAGGAATAGCAGTGCTGTCTATGACAGCAGCTTGAATCAAGACTACTCAGTGGCCGATTAGTGGATTACCTTTATGACATGTTCCTTCTCTGGGTACTCTTTACATAAAGGCACATAGGAGGGATTAATGTTTGGGTTTTTAGAGGGTATCTGGATTCTTACTGCTTGCAAGTGGTTAGTGTTGGAATTAGATGCTGCATTTAGCCTTTTAAAATTCCCTTTAATTTGACTATTTCTGTATTTGTTTGGGGATGGTGATGATGTTGGTTTGTTTATGAAAGGGATTGGAATTTTGTCCTGATGCCAATAAGGTTTGGGTTGTGAGTGCTTAGAGATGGGGACATAGGGTAACAAACACAATGATCGTGTACCTGATCATACTATCCTTCCTTAAAAGTCTGATGATCCACATTGCCAAACTAGTGTGACCAAAGAGGTCAGAGTGTATTGAATTGTTCATTGGGATAGAATCTTGTAGTTGAATGGTCTTAAAGTAATTTAGAACAGCCACTTGACCAATTTGAAGTGACTATTGGTTGAGATTCTGTTTCATTTCGTTATTGGAAAAGTTTTCCATTCACTGAACTGTGTTAAAGCATCTAGCAGGCACAGTACTAAGCTTGGGGATCTGGGTACATACAGTAGTAGGGAAGACAGGCAAGGAAAACAGGCATGGAGAAATGATATCTAACCTAGTATTGTAGGGGCTAGGAAAGTCTTCCTTGGAGAAGTTGACTAAGCCTAGACCTTGAGGGGGGTGGGGAATGGAGGCAAGCCAGGAAAAGAAGAAGGGAGGCAGAGATAAGACTTTTTGTTGAAGGAATCACAAGTCCAGAGGTCAGGTTTTTGGCTATGTTCTATATCTAAATAGGTACTGTTCTAAACATTTAACATGTTGACTCACTTCTCCCCATAACCACCCTGATAGGTAGATACATTTAGTATTCCCATCCCTGCAATGACTTCTTATGTTAAGCCTAGAAGAGCTTAGATTTTTTCCACACAGTGTTCTTTAGTCCTTTACATGTGCCAGTGTATCCCTCTCCATCTTTTTTGTTTTGTTTTGTTTTGTCTTGTGGGGGATGGAACCCAGGTCCTGTACGTGCTAGACAGGCACTTTACCACTAAGCCATATTCCCAGCCCACTCAGAGAGTCTTAAGGCACCTCTCTGCTAGGAATTGGGAAAACAAATATGAGTAAAATAACCTGGGGAGCTCCCATTCCAAAAGGGCAGTAGATATGGTAGTTTAGATGGAGTGGTGGAGAGATTGGTGGGAATGGGCAGGGCAGGACAGGACAGAATGGGGAGGAATCTGGTGATTCTTTATTAGAGATAGGAGTCAAGAGACCCTCCCCCTGTGCTCCAGTCTTTTTGTCAGGTGGCAAATGTCCAAGTTAATTTATCTGAATAATGAAAGGAAATAATGACTAGAAGACCCTCAAGATTCCTTTTAGCAATGACATTTTATGATTCTAGATAGTGATTTTAGTATTTTTCTAGAAGAGGTACCTCTTCCTCTTTCTTAGGCAGTGAATGGTGTATAGGGGGCAGGGATGGAGATAGCAAGAAGGTTTTCACATGACTTTTTTTTTTTCTTAGAGAGGGACAGTGAGGGAGAAAGAATCAATTTTATGTTTCATGTGGCCTTTGTTGCTCCCAACACTTCATTGTGTACGTGGTGTTAGGGTTTGAATCTGCATCCTTGTGCATGCCAGGCAAGCGCCACACTGCTGAGCCACCACCACTTCATCCCCGGGTATTGCTTTTTAGAGTGGACAGTTTGCTGAAAAATTGCTTGTGAGATGAATTTATCAAATTGTATGTTGAGTTCCTTTATAAACTTTGAGCTGTGGTTCCTTGCAACAAACTTAGAAGTCTTATGACTATAAACTTTATATTTAAATATGTTGCACACTGTTTAAAATCACATAATAAAGGGGAAAGATTCTTACTGTAGTAGGACTGGAGCAACACTAGTCTGGAAATTTGGATTTCCTTAGAGCTTTAGACTTATAAGGTAAGTACCTCTCCTGAGGTCATCTGGTCCTTGAAATGCCATTTGTAGAGAC
Source organism: Aplodontia rufa (assembly GCA_004027875.1). Lineage (NCBI taxonomy): Eukaryota > Metazoa > Chordata > Mammalia > Rodentia > Aplodontiidae > Aplodontia > Aplodontia rufa. Next base: position 55,612 of record PVKS010005301.1, on the reverse strand, counting down.
TAGGTATTTGTTTATTTTTTCATGCTGAGACTCATCACTTCATTCTAAATAAGCATTCTCTTTTAGAAGGCCAAGTTTAGGAGTGTAATGATGTTGGTTAAGTTTTCTTCATTCCAGAGGCATTTATCTGGTATTTAGCTGTCTCCTGTTGTTTTTTTTTTTTTTTCTCTTAAATTAAGGATTTTAGTAAGCTTGGTTAAAGGTGCTGTTTTGCATGGTTTCTGTTGGTCTGTTTATCTAGTTTCCTTAGTAATTCTTTGTGCTTATGAAAGCAGGCCCAGCAGTAGATTTAAAAGGGTCATTGTGGTAACTCATCATTTCTATAGGTCTGAGTTTTCTTTGTGTAAGATATGATCATATTGTATTGAAAAGTCAAATGTTCCCTGCTTTTAAAGCTTTTGGACTTTGTTCTTGCAGTTAACTCTAAACTGGCACTGAGGAATGATGCTGTCAATGTCATAATGAGGGCAGTGGAACTGTCAATATAATAATGAGGGCTGTGTATGAATCAGTTGAATACAAGAATAACTTTTCTTTAAATCTTAAAGATTCACCCTAAATTGATTTTCATGACAATTAAAATCAACCCTTTGTATATTTAGGTTACCATGCTAAGTAGGTAACCTAGCTGGTATGCAGTGATTATTGATGCTTGGTAATCCAACAACTTATCATCCCTAAGCTCAACCATTCATTCCAATAATTTGCACTAACTACTGTGCATTCTTCCTATGGCATACATGAAAACCAAGCAAGACATGAATCCTGCTCTCAGATTTGTGTCAGTATTGATAGGGAAATAGATAAAACAAATCCTAGCTGTTTTCTACCTTTGCTGCCATGGCACAGATATTTGGTTTGTGAGTTTGAACTGGAAACAGCATAATTGATGAATTATCTCTAGGTAAGTAAACTTGTATGATTATCTGACTTCTAATATGTAGACTTATTTTGGCATTCTTTCCCTCTCCTTTTCTTCTCCCAGTTATAATAACTATTTACCTGCCATTGTTAAGGTGTCCAGTGCCCAATATGTAAAGTCAAGAACGTCAGGGTAGGGACCAACCTTGTCCTCCAGGTTTAAGTTTTCATATCTGCTTATTGCCCTCACTGTTTTTCAGTTCTGTGACTGACTTCCAGAAAGATTTGGTATTGTCTAGCTGTTTATTTAGGAATGAAGAAAATTAAATTTCATATGAGCTTTAAATTTTATTATGCTGTTTTATTATAAAATAGTGCTCTCATTTTGTTTGCAAGTGGAATTATTTGAGGTGTAGTTTTGGCATTTGACTAATTTTCAGCTTACTAATGGTGGTTGAATTGTGGTTCTTAAAGCCTATTGCTGTTGCCCTTGCCATCCTTCTTTGAACACTTTGCTGCATGGAGCCCTAGGAAATGGAAGTGGAAGGATCATTGAGGATGCCCTAATCTTGAAAGGTTCTTCTTTCCTCCTTCCTATCCTTAAAAGAGAAGTGTTATTTGGGATGCTGTGTGGTATTCAAGATTTCTTCCAAAAATATAGCTTGTCTGTGGGTTCTAAAAGAAGGAAGTATGCCTGGGTCAATACTTGAAGGTTGGGGTCAGTGTTGAAATCAGTTGATCAAACTGTTTGGAGCCCACTGAATGACTTATTTAGGGCTGGGAGGGATATAAATGAGTTAGGCACACTTTGGTCTTCAGGGACTTTACAGTCTTTGGGGGAGATAAGATAACAACACCATGGAGATGTAGCTGATGAGAAGTCAGTTTGGTAGAGCTTAGTTCGGTTAACTAAGGTAGACCCTGGCACTAATAAACCCAGGTAAACTAGAGAAGTCATTTTTTTCTTTTCCCTATTTTCTCATCCATAAAATGGAGTTAATACCCTGTATCTTGCCTTCCTCACAATAATGTTGTAAGGGACAAGTTAGATAATGTTATTAAAAATATGACTGAAGCCATCATCGCCTGACCCCTTTCTGAGAGAAAGGAGTCCGAGGCTCAGAGTTGGTCAGAATGGCAGGGGAAGAAATTAATGAAGACTATCCAGTAGAAATTCATGAGTATTTGTCAACGTTTGAGAATTCCATTGGTGCTGTGGATGAGATGCTGAAGACCATGATGTCTGTTTCTAGAAATGAGTTGTTGCAGAAGTTGGACCCATTTGAACGAGCCAAAGTGGATTTAGTTTCTGCATATACATTAAATTCAATGTTTTAGGTTTATTTGGCAACTCAAGGAGTGAATCCTAAAGAACATCCAGTAAAGCAAGAATTGGAAAAAATCAGAGTATACATGAACAGAATCAAGAAAATAACAGACAAGAAAAAGGCCAGCAAGCTGGACAGAGGTGCAGCTTCAAGATTTGTGAAAAATGCCCTCTAAGAACCAAAACCTAAAAGTGCATCGAAAGTTGCTAATAAAGGAAAAAGTAAAAATTAATCTTTTGGTTTTGATGTACACATATTCAAAAAGTATGTCATTTTTATTTCACAAAATAGATTATTATGTGGCAATGCAAAATTTAAATTATTCCATTTTGAATTCTTACGTAAATTTACATTTTAAATTTGTAATGCTAAATAATTCCCCCCCCCCGAAAGATTAAGTGTCTTTGTTAATTTTCCCATAGAAAAACATGAACTTTTTAACATTAACATTGTGATATATTTATAGTTTACAATCTCTTTTGATGAGATACTTATTTCCTCAAGCTGTTCAATTGTGAAGGTATCCCTTTATAAGTAGCTGTGAAGTTTAAGTTAAATGTTCTTGTAAACATTTGTACTGTTTTAAATGAATAATGATCCTATGAAATATGTTATCTGTAGGCTGAAGTTATAAAAGTACATCTGTTTTCATTATATGATGTTAAGAAAGAATGAAATGACTTAAAGGTCCACTTTTTTGTGTGTAGTTAATTCATCATGTTTTCATGATTTTAGGAATAACTACTTTTTTATATTCCAAGTGTGAAATTAAAACTTTAAAATTGTACTTTAAATTTTATATATATATATATATATATACACATATATAGGAGGGGACCTGGACCTGTGGGTCAGCATTTACAGCTCTTGCCTGGCATGTACACGGGTTCGAACCCCAGTACCATGTATACACCAAGGCATTG
>PVKS010005301.1:0-50000 GCA_004027875.1 Aplodontia rufa | reverse complement strand
GCTGCTGAGCTACAACCCCAGCATCTCCAGCCCTTTTTGTTTTGAGATAGGGTCTCAGTAAGTTGCTTCTGGCCCTCATTAAGTAACTGAGGTTGGCTTTGAATGATCCTCCTGCCTCAACCCAAGTTGACTCCCGTCCCCCCTTGTCCCTAATACTTGCAATCTGGGGGTAGGGATGGGAGTTGATCTGGGGGTAAAAAATCCACAACATCTAATTTAAATTAAAATTGTTTTTATTTAGGAGTTAGTTCCTGGTCTTGTTTCCCCTCCAGGTGCAGTGAGTGAGCAGCAGCTACTGTGTGCGACAAGTAGGTGACTTTCTGAGAAAGTGATTTTTCTTACTGCCTGTTCCCTTTGACTTCTTGTAATTACTGTGTCAGTGTCATCCATTTATGTGGAGCACCATGGTAATTTCCATGACAACTGATCATGATTTCCCAGATAAAGAGAGAAAGCTAATAAGTGTTGGGAACTCAAAAAGTTCTTGTGATGCTCGTAGAGTTTTGAGCTAAAAGGACTTCTCAGCAGCAACTACCTAACTAAACTTCTCCTCCTACCCCCACAGAGGAAGAAACAGATTCAAAGACGTTAAGCAACTTGCTTAGGTTGTTAGTGGAATAAACACTAGATCTTTAGTTTAGTGTCTTTTTGTTCCTCTTGTATGACTTTTTTCCATAATGTTTTGCTCAGCTGTGAGTTCCATGAAGGCAGGAACAATGTCTGTCTTGTTAATAAAATTTTTTCTAGTGCGTGATATAGGAACTAAGTAATTTTGAAGTGAATGAGTAAACTAGGTTGTATTTTCTCAAGGTGGGACACATGGCTCCATATTGGACGATACATGAAACTACAGAATAAAACATGTCTTCTTGAAATGTCAGTTACTCATTATTTTTGGAGTTAGATTAGTTAAAGTATTATAACTGATAATTTAAATGTTTTCTCTTAACACTAACCATATTATGAAATGGATGATAAATTAGCATGGATTTTTTAGATAAAATGAGAAGGCATCAGATTATAGGATCGTAGCAGCCCTTTGACTTCTACCCCAGAGGGTCTTGTGTTGCAATATCTCAACATTTTTAAGAGCAGCTGGAAATCTATTACGAGGATTGAAGCCAGGGGTGCATAACTACTGAGCCACATCCCCAGCCCTTAAAATTTTGAGACAGAGTCTTGCTCAGTTGCTTAGGGCCTCGCAAAGTTGCTGAGGCTAGGTTTGAACTTGTGGTTCTTCTCCCTCAGCCTCCCAGGTTGCTGGGATTACAGGTTTGCACCACTTAACCTGGCATTAGAAATCTAATTTTTTAAAAAGCAAAATCTGATTTTGAATACTGACAATTAACTCCAAGGTTTTAAAACAAATCGGTGTGGAGGTTGGAACAGTGGCCCTGTGGTTATGTGCGCTTGCCTGGCCTGCGCAGGTATGCAAGTTTAAACCCCAGCACCACATACACAATGAAGTCTTGGATCAGCGAAGGCCACGTGAAAAGCTAAACAAAAATTGTTTCTCTCTCTCTCTCTCTCTCTCACTCACTGTCCCTCTCTTTAAAAAAAAGAAATAGATCACTATGGATCAGACAAGACCCATCCTTGAGCCCAAGCATCATTTTTTTTTTTTTTTTTTTTGGTCTGAGATAAAATACAGATCTAGGCAGGAATTAGACTAGCTGGTACTAAATAGGTGGTGGTAGCAGAAATGGCTGCCATTCTGTCTGATTCCTTCTTGGCTTCAAACAGTCTGTGGCTTGGACTAGAAAGAATCAAGCTTAGAGACTTGATAGATAAGAATAAATTTCCACATTAAACATCTCCCTCTGTGGGAAGCAGCTTCTGCAGGCTCACATACTGTCTCAACCCTTATTTATTTACTTCCCTTGTTTTGCACATTAAACTAAGGTTCAGAGAATGAACTGGAGCTTTCTTCTAGGATCCTAAGCCATACCGTAAGTCCTCAGCAAGTTGAGCAGGACCCATTTCAACCTCCAGACCTTTGATACTCCTGCCTCACATACTCTTAAGGCATGGGGCAGAAGACTTTCTGGCACACTTTGGGGATAAGAGGTAAAGCTGGGCTGATACCACGTCTTATGCAGTCTTGTTACCCTGAGGAGGAGGGTTAAAGTGGCAGTTGGTAATGTACTCAGCCTTTCCTTGGTGCAAAGGGTCTGTTTCTGTCACTAACATCAGATTGACCTTATTGGTTTTGTTTTTACCTAGAAAGATGTCTTTTTTGCCTCCTCTTCTGTTTCATTTTCTTCATTTCCTTGCTTTTTGAGCCCTACTACCTTTCTTTCACTCTATTCTTTGTTTTTTCCCTCACTGTTGCTCTGGGAAATTTCTTATAATGTCACTGCAGTAGGCAGAGCCTGGAATTGAAGCCATTTTCTGTGTTTTTTGAAGGTACTTGTATAAAAAAGGGCAACTAAATTGGGAGATTAGGACTTCCTTAAACCATCGCCTCTTCTCTACCCTCCACCCTAGTTTGTAAAGGATAAAATCTAAACTGGCCTAGACCAAGAAGCTCATACAGTCTGATTCCATCTCTCTTTGCTGCCTTATGTAGTATGGTGCTTAACAACCATAGTTTCCCTGAGCTGCTGCTCTCTGGGAGAAAGTTCCCTGGGTATGACAGGCTCTGTCATGACTTTATTTTGATTATTTCCTTTAAGCCCTCATCTCATGCCCCCTTTACCTGACAAACTTCTGTTGATCTTTTCATCCCAACTCCAGCCACTTTTTCAATGAAGTGTTCTCTGATCACTGCACAAATAATTAATTTTAATCCTTTGTGTACTTTGCTTGTTCCTCTGTAGTTATGCTTTATCACTATATCATCCTTGAACTCTTTCATTGATGAGACTGAGGTGTGATAGATCAAGGGACTATGTATTGCTTATATCTGTTTCCCTGTGTCTCTATAGTAGGCCTGGCACAGTAGTGCTTGCAGAATGAGTGACAGAGATGTATATGTACTGATAACCCATGGTATAAAGCTGATGTTAAGTACTATAGATGAAATACAATAACATGCTCTGGAAGTGACTGGAGTTCTGGAGAGAACTTTTTTGTTTTGTTTTGTTATTGTGGTACTGGGGATTGAACTCCACCACTGAGCTATGTCTCTAGTCCTTTTTAAAATATTTTATTTTGAGACAGGGTCTTGCTCAGTTGCTGAGAGTGGCTTTGAACTTGGAATTTTCCTGCCTTATTCTCCCAAGTAATTGGGACTATAGGCATGTGCTACCATGCTTGGCAAGAGATGACTTTTTCTTCTTCTTCTTCTTCTTTTTTTTTTTTTTTTAAAAGATAGAAGGACAGACACACACACACACACACACACACACACACAGAAATCAATTTTTATTGAGTTCTTCACATGGCTTTCACCACTCTGACACCCAGTTGTGTATGTGGGTGCTGGGGTTTGAACCCTTGTACTTGTGCATGCCAGGAAGCACTGTAACCGCTGAGCCACTGCTCCAGCCCCAAGAGATGACTTTTAACTGGGAAAAATTAGATTCAAAAGTTCAGTTGGCAAAGATGTGGGTAGAACATTCCAGAAGGAGGGTGTGATTGGAGTAAAACAATGCAAGAGTAGAGAGGCCAGGCTGCACCTACTAAATAGTCCATGCATCTTCTCATTCAGAATTCCTGCTAGAATATGTGGTAAATCCCTGGGCTAGCATAAAGGAAATTCTCCCTTTTGTTCTCTCATTTCTATCTTTTTTCATCCTGTTCTTCTCCCTACCTTTTATAACCTTCTTTCTTGCGCTTCATTTTAGGTTTCTTCCCAACCTTTTCTTTCATCTTCCCAATTCTTCTTTTTCTTCTTCTTTTTTTTAAAGAGTGAGAAGGATAGTGGGAGAGAGAAAGAATCAGTTTTATTTAGTTTTTCCTATGCATTCGTTGCTCTGACACTTCGTTGTATACACAGTGCTGGGGTTCGAACTCGTGTTCTTGTGCATGCTAGGCAAGTGCTGTAACCACTGAGCCACTGCTCCAACCTCCCCAATTCTTTTTTAAAAATAATTTGTTTGCCCTTTTTTTAAAGAGTGAGAGAGAAAGAGAAATCAATTTTATTTACCTTTTTCATATGGTCTTTGCTTTGCTGACACTTAGTTGTGTATGTGGTGCTGGGGTTCTGAACTTGTGTCCTCGTACATGCCAGGCAAGCACTATAACCGCTGAGCTACTTCTCCAGTCCCTTTTTGCCTTTCTTTACCCTTGTCCTTTTCCTAGGTAATCTAGGAAATCCAGGCCTATTGATGGAAATATGAATCAACCATACAGTATTTAACTACAAATAACACCTCCCATTGTGAAGCTGAGACATAATTGTGGCCTGATTGCTTCTCATGTGTCTCTTGTGTTTTATTGGCATTGACTTTTTTTAAACCTCATGATGCTGGAGGTGTTGTTATTTTATTTTTTAGTAGTTGTCAAAGTATCAATTTTAATGAGAAATTTCTGCAGACTGGCCTGCCCTTGAGTGGTATGAGCCTTCAGGCAAAGCCATGGCTGGATGAGTCAGAAATGGTCCTAGATCTGTTTTTTCCCTGCATATAGGTATGTAGGCCACACAGACACAAATACATTCTCCATTAGTCTAGGATTGTATGCTAGAGACAAAGGAAGAGAGAGACACACACACATACACACACTCGAGTCAGTATGGTGCATACATTTCTTTTCCATATACATCCTTACTATCTCCTTTGCATTTTGAAGTCATCAATTTCCCCCTCCCATACATGTACATATTTACCTGCTTACACCACCAATTCACTTTTTTTCTACCCAGATACCTGGAATTGTGTGTGCCACAGTAGTATTTGCAGGCCTGTCTCAGACACTACACTGTCATCCCCTTATGTATATACACAGATCTTTCCCTCTGCTCATGCCTACATGTGTACTAACATCCCTGCCCATGCCCCAGATCTCACACACTTCACACTGCAGCTCTTCCCACGTAATGCTTCAACCCAGGTGCTGCTACCACCCTTCACCTTGTTTTTCTGTCTTTATAATAGACACGTATAACAGATAAGTGTCAAACTAGTTTTGAATGGAAACATCTTTGCTGACAGCCAAGATATAGTGGACTGTTAGGAAGTCTGAACCATTTATGACGTCAGATCAGACAACAGTGGTGGGTTGCTTCTAAATGGAATTTTCATGATCCATGGTGGCTTTGAGCCTAGGTCTAAACCAGATCCATTGATTTTGGAGTTCATTTCTGTTGTGAGATGATCACATACGTAGCAAAAGAGACCCAGAATCTGAATGCATTCCAAATAGGCATCTTTGGGATGGAACCTACAAACCAGTATTTTAAACATATTTCCTGTGACCTTCCGCTGTGTAGCTAAGTTGGGAAACACTTATCTAGAGAAAAGAACTAGAAGAAGGTCTGCATTATTTTTCTTCTACCACCTTGGACAAGTATATTTTTCTGGACCTCAGCTTTTTCAACTGTAATATGTCACAGTCCATGCTCATAAAGGACCCTAAGGACCCTTTTAGTTGTCTTTTTTTTTTTTTCCTTCGCAGTGCTGGGGATTGAACCTGGGACCTTGTGCATGCTAAGCAGGTGCTCTACTGCTAAGCCACATCCTCAACCTTAGAACCCTTTAGTTCTAAAATTTCATGCTGTTTTATGAAGAGTTTAGTCTGGGATCTTTTTCTACGTAATCCACCAGGGAGTGTGACATCTCCCTCATAGGGCAGGGCATTTCAGGGCATTTGGTCAGAGGCCAGCAGAGGCAGTCTGGGCCCTGACCTTCTGTCAGAAGCATTGACACATCTCCTAATTAGAAATGGATCAATATGGGCCTGCAGCCAGTCCTGAGGAACCTGGGAGGAGGCCTGAGGAGACTCTTAGCTAGGGAGAGTCTAATTGCCATGAAATGTATCTGGTTACCATGAAATGTATCTTGGAACAACAGGCAGGGCTGCCCAGAGTAAATGGGGGAAATGGTTAGATTGTATTGACTCTAATATATTTTCCTTAAGTTTTATAAGCTCATACTTAATGTAATGCTAGGTACATAGTATGGGCCCATTCCTCATATGAAAAAGACACTCATTTAATACTTGTAAGGAAAGGGGAGGATGAAGGAAAGAGAGGAGAGCAGCGGCTTAACAATAACAGGTTTATTTGGGAGAAACCTGCAGAGGGGGTCCTTGGTGGAGTCTGGGACCCACTTGCCACTTATAGCTTGGAGTAGATATAGAGGTAATGAGCGGGGAGAGGTCACAGTAGGAATTTGCCTGGTTAAACTGGTTTTTTCAGTAAGGTGGGACTAAACTGTAGGGGAGTCTGTAGACTTGGAAACAGAGAGTAGGGGGTTTGCTGTCTGGTTCACAGGAATGATTTCTGGTAATTTTCCTTATCAATCAATGCCTACTGAGGATTAAATTAAGCCCCTTTGTATGTTTATTTCTCCCAACCTACTTGGAGTAGGTGAAAAAAGGAACGTGAAGCTGAGAGAAGTCCAAGTGAAATAACTTGGCTGCCCAGTATCACATAGAATATCCTCTTTGGAACTCTACTATAACATTTGCAACACCAGTTCCAACTGATGATTTGTTTTGTACCAAGGCTCTCCTTTACCCTCCTTTAGACTGAAGTAGAGGTCAGGCCCTCTGTGGAGCCCTGCAAAGACTGCAGGAAATCTTTGAAACCAGTGGTGAAGCAGGTGCTAGAGGTGGAGAGGGAAAGATTCTCTGCTTGCTTTTGCTGTCTCATCTCCTTTCTAAAGTCCCAAAGGAATGAGCAGGCTCTAATGGGAGATAAATCATCATTTGGGATCAATGGAAAGGCTTTCATGCAGAATCAGGTTTCTGAACTGGCTCTGTGCAAGTTAGGGGAAGGAACTTCATGACAATATTTTTAGATATTGGAGAACCTGAATGTTTAACAGATTCAGCAATCAGTAGTCAAACCAAATTCCTCCTATATTTGATTGTTTAACAAATATTTAATGAGCATCTTGTATGTATCAGGGTTTGTGCTAGAGCTAAGGATTCCTAGATGATCTTACATTCTAGCATCAAAGTTGGATACCACAGTATGTTGTGTGCGTCATGACAGAGGCTTCTATAAGGAAGGGACTCTAAGATTAGAGCACTGAAGGTAGACTTTCCTGGGAACATAGTAGGTATGTGTTTTGAACAAAGAGTAAGAGTTAAGGCAAGGACAGGTACTCCAGACGAGGGAACCGGCACAAAGCATGGATATTTGTCCAGAAACTCTTGATGAAAGAGTGAACCTTAGAACTGTTCCTGACACGTAGCAAATTGGATTGACTGCCTGAGCCCTGCCCTTTGCCAGATTTCAGACTGCAGTAGTAGCCATGGGATAGCAGTAAGGAGGAGGTAGATTTATTAGCAGTTATCAATTCAAAGTTAGAATTCGGTGGGGAAGCAGGAAGGCTGAAGAGCAGCAGCCCTCTGTCCTCTGGGCCAAGCCTACAGAGGTATGATGGGTTCTTGAGCAGTATTTTAAAAGTTGTTCTGGCCTGGGCGAATGGGTTGGCTTCTCTGATGACAAAATCCTGTTTGCTGCATGTAGCCTGCCCCTTCTGTGTTCTTAAAAAAAAAAAAATTAATGGAATCTGTTCAAAATACCCCTGAAATGAAATTACATTTTTAACTCTAATTACCCTAATTAAAACTTGACAGCTGTAATCCTGGAATGGCAGATATGCTAAATACCCCATGCCTGTGACAAGCTTGCTTACCCAGATGGAATGTTGTTCTGTTCAGGGCTTAGGAGAAGAATTCTTTTGTGTGATTGTTTTTGTTTTCCTGATCAGCAGCTTAGTCTTTGGTCCCATAAATTCACCAAGCTAGAATAGCTGTATATGTGGGCTACAGGCTTGCCCAGGACCCCTAATCTTTATGGAGGTGGTATTCCTAATGAGTCACAGCACATATCTCTTGAGTTTTCTGTTGAGTTGAGGTTAGACTAGCTTTTCCTTCAGTGAAATTCCCTGTCTTGTGGAACTAAGGATCTGTGTTTGTTAGAAGGCTGTCCTGCTGGTATAGGGCTAACTCTGGATCTATGGTTAGTGTACAGTTAGTGTTAAGGGTGGAACAAGGAGGTCTGAAAATAGAAGTCCTCTTCATATCTAGCCGTTTTTTTTTTTAAAGTGAGAATCAATTTTTTTTCTTTTTTAATCTGGTTTTTGTTTTTCCAACACTTGGTTGTGAATGTCGTGCTGGGGTTTGAAACTGGGTCCTTGAGCTTGCCAGGGAAGTGCTCTTCCACTGAGCCACCTCTCCTGCCCTATATCCAGTTCTTTTAACTCAGCATAAGCTAGAACCATCGTGAGAGATACCTGGTCTTAGCCCCTACTTACCTGGCTTTCCTCAGAGGTGCTGTGTTAGGTCCTGCAAGAGATATGGTTGAATAAGGCATAGTCCCTGTTCCTGAGAAACTTAGAATTGAAGAGAGTGGGGAGGCAGGCAGGTGAGGAGGAGCTATATAGGCATGATAAATAATGTAAGACAGAACAAACTTTATTCAATGGATAGCTTTGGAGCCTACTGTATATCAGGTACTGAAAGTGGTATATAGATGTATCAGGCATAGTTCCTGCTTTCAAGAGCTTTCATTATATTAGATCAGGTAGGCATGTGAAAGTTTGCTATAACAGGAACATATGGAAGAAGTGGTAGAAAGTTTTACTTGGGAACCAGTCTAGGTGTTCATAAATGGATGAATGGATAAAGAAAATGTGGTATATATGTAAGCACAATGGAATTTTATTCAGCCATAAAGAAAAATGAAATTAATGTCATTTGTAGAAAAATGGATGGAACTAGAGACCGTCATGTGAAGCAGTAAGTCAAACTCAGAAAGTCAAGGGTTGTGTTTTCTTTCATATGTGGAAGCTAGAGAAGAAAAAGGAAAAGAAAGGTGGGGGTAAATCTCATAAAAATCAAAGGGAGATCAGTGGAGGAAAGGGAACAATTGGTGGGAGGTGGGGAAATGCTGGGGAGTGGTATTAGTCAAATTATGTTGTTATGTTGTGTGTATGTATGAATATGTGCCCATCATTATGTGCAATTATAATATATCAATAAAAAAAGGGGAGAGAGAAAGTGTTACCTGGGGGAGAAGGGTGGTCAGGTAAAGTGAGGAAAGATTCTTCCTTTTGGGGTAGAGCAGGTCATTGTCAAAGACTTGTCGCAGGTTTTGGCATTGGGCTTGTTCTTGAATAGGGGATATTGATAGAGGAATGGAGAAGAGCATCACAGGTGTTTGGGAACAGGATAGCCTAAGGTAGGAGCTGATAGGTCACAGAGTATATTGTGCAGGAAAGGGATGTGGTAGAGGATGAAGGTAGAACTTAAGTTGTATCCTGTAGTCAAGAGGGATCTATTGAGGGTGCAGGGTTGTGATAACATTGTGTAGGTGGGTTGTCATAGATGATTGGAGATGGTAGATTAAATAAAGTGGATTTCAGCAAACTATTGGTCATGATCTGAATGTACACCACTGCCTTTTTGTGTCCATACCTATATTGTATTGCTACATACCTATAGACCCAAGGAACTTAATTGTTCATATGATTGCTTTTGCAGTACAGTGGCAGAGTTGAATACTTCAGAGACTACTGTAGCTCACCAAGCCTAAAATACTTACTATATGGCCCTATACAAAAAAGTTTGTTGATCTCTGCATTAGAAGATAATTACTTGTGTACTATGAGAGAGCATAGATGCTAGAATTAGCCCTGAAATGGATTGGAGGTGTCAAATGGGCATTGATGAGAAGTAACAACATGGTTTAGCAGAGAATACCTGTCACACCTGCCTCAGAATTTTGCAAAAGTCAAATTTGTAGGAAGTTAACCATGGTCACAACGTGACACTTTATACACAGGCAAGTCCCAATTTACTTTTTATTAGCTGTGTGAATTTGGGCCAGTCACTTAACTGCCTAGACTTTCAGATGAATATGGTAAGCAGAATAAAGAAAAGCCTAATCAATTTAGATTATTCCTCATGGGACAGAGTTCTTATTCTTCCTATCTGCTTTACCTCATCCCCATGGAAAAACAACCTGGAACATAGTTTGAGTTGAAAAGCTGAGGGTGGATGGTCTGAGGGTTTTGATTACCCAGAGCAGCAGGTGTTGTGAGGGAGGGGCCATGATACTTTAAGGATGCCTTGTATACTTCCCTGCCGTAACTTGTACATTTCCCTACCATTAGCATTTGTTGTAGCCAGATTAAACTTGTCTGTCCTTCAATGCCAGGACATATAAAGCCTCTACAAAACTAAGGTCTGGATTTACCTCTCAGTTACCTTTCCTACCCAGTACCTGCTGGGAAACTTCATATCCCTGTATGCCACTTCTGCCATCTCACTGAGCCCCTGTACCTCACTCTTTTCCTACAGCATTGTGCATTTGCCATATAGAATGGAAAACACTAGGTGGTGAGACCATGGTGGTGAATTCCAAGCTCATTACTGTATTTGGCTTACTGTGTTCTTTCAACCAATTCATTTAATATCTCTGGCCCTTGTAAGTTCCAGTGCAGATGACTGGCTGCATTTTAGAATTTCTTCTCTAAGGCCCCAACTTCAGAGCACAGCCTTTTTCCTTCTGTCACCCCCGCAACTTTCCTCATTGCTTTCTTTCTAGAATATTAGTGTATGCCTACACATTTGCTTGAAATTCATTGCCTTTCGCTGTGAAGAGAGTAATCATATCTCTAGTTGTTTTTGTTGGTAGGGGACTAGGAACTTGTAGGTTACCTAATTTCTAGAGTGGAATAGACCTTGGGAACCAGGTTGTGCTCACCTTAGAGTTTCAACAAAGCCTGATATCTCCAGGATGAGCAATTTGATTCAGTATAGACAAGTGAACACGTGGCCCTGCATTGAAGGTACAGTAGAAGGACCAGACTCTGATCTAGGCAGTTCACAAACTTTCAGTTTATACACCTCTCCCCCATTTATCCTTATAACTCTGAGATAGTTATATTGTCACCATTTCACACATGAGAACTTTTTTTAAAAAGAGAGTCAATTTTATTTATTTGTTTGTTTTTTCTCCCAACACTTGGCTGTGTATGTGGTATTGGGGATTGAACCTGGGTCCTCATTCATGCCAGGCAAGCCCTCTATCGCTGAGCCACCTCTCCAACCCCTACAGAGGAGAACTTTCAAAGTGTTATTAAATAAACAGTGCTTGATTGTTAGTGCCTAACTCATTGAGAATACAAGGGAACAACTAGATATTTCTTGCTTCCTGTATGGAAGAGCTAAGAGCTAAGGAAGCAGGTAAAAGAGGCAGATGTAAACAGAAGTGATCAAAGTGCTAAGGCTCAACCCCAGGTTTGTTTGCATGCTGTTTCTGCCTTCCTTGCAAGGAGAGTGGTAGAGCAACAGACTCAAGTGGGAGTCCTGACTGGCAGGCAGTCTCTGGAGAAAGGCTATTGGGGAGGAAGCCTGGCCATGGAGTAGTCTTGGGAGGGGCCTGAAATCTAAGGCAGCTGACCAGAGGAAGGGCCTCTCACATGAACCTGGACCCATTTGTAGAATAAAGCACTTTTTTTTGTGCCCTCTAGAAGATGAAGTCTGGTGGTCAGCCCTGACCATATACTTGAGTACCACAAGAGGCCCTCCTACCCCCGCTGTAAGTTTGAGAAAGGATAGGGAGGAAGGGTTGGTACAAAGGCTTATATAGGTAAGGAATGGGAGTTAAGGCTAAGACTGTTTTAAAGATTTTCTGCCTGGAGTCACAGTTAGTTTGAAAACTGTATTTGAATTGCTGAGTCTCTCCGGAAATGATAGAGCTGGGGTAGTCATTGAGAGGCAAGGCAAGGGACTTTAGAGGCTGATAGGAGCCTGTCTTCACATTGAAAAAACAAACCTTGTTAGATTCTATAAATTATTCCAGCTTAAAAACTAACCATTTTCTTCTCAGCACAGCACTTGCAAATGCTGGCTCCTTTTCCTAGAGACTATATTCTTTCTTTTTCCCTAACCATAGTTAGGCAGGCCACGGCTAGCTCTCACCTATAGTATCTTTGTCTCCTCTCTTCAACTTGGGCCCTTGTCTGTGAATCCCCTATCCTGGGTTCAGTTTTTTCATCTGTGAATTGAGGAGAATAGCAAACTGAAGTCCTAGTGTTCTGTATGCCAGAGTTCATTTTATCCTCCAGACCTGAAGTTCATTCCTAAAGATAACTCCAGATTCCATCCTTTATATAAATCTCAATTAAAAATCACAGATTTGTTTGTTTGATTTGTGTATGTGTGTTGGAACAATTCCATACACTTGTTATTTTAATTTTTGGGGTAAAATTGGAATCATCTTTTAGATCCTGGCCTTCCACCCAGACCTTGGTTTATTGAGCTGAGTCTGCATCTGCACAGCTTTGTCATTACCTTTGTTTATTTTTATTATTTTTTTAAGAGATAGAGGGACAGTAAGAGAGAGAATCAGTTTTATTTAGTTTTTCATCTGGTCCTTGCTGCTCCGACACTTAGCTGTCTGTATACATGGTCCTGGAGTTTGAACCTGGGTCCTTGCGCATGCCTGGCTAGTGCTGTAACCGCTGAGCCATCACTCCAGCCCTGTCATTACCTTTAAATACCTGTTCAAAAGTCGATGTGTAGGGCTGGAGCGGTGGCTCAGCGGTTTCGGCGCTTGCCTGGCAAGCATGAGGACCCAGGTTCAAACCCCAGCACCACGTACACAACTAAGTGTTAGAGCAACTAAGGCCATGTGAAAAACTAAATAAAGTTGTTTCTCTCTCTGTCTCTCTTACTGTTTCTCTGTCTTTATAAAAAAAAAAAAAAAGTTGATGTGTAGGCTGGAGCTGTGGCTCAGGGTTTGGAGTGCCTACCTTGCAAACGTGAAGACCCAGGTTCAAACCCCAGCACCGCATACACAACTAAGTGTCAGAGAAACAAAGGCCAGATGAAAAAATAAATAAAAATTGATCCTCTCATTCTATTTCACTCCTCTTTCATTTTTTTTTTTTTTAAGTTGAAGTGTGGACTTGAAGCTTGCAGTTCCTGCCTCCACATTGAGGATACCTTCAAAGTCATTCTATACTGTAGGGTGATGTGGGAAGTATCCTGGTTGGGAGAAAGGAGACTGGTTCTAGCCTTTGCTACTGACTTCCCCATGACTTTATACACATCTCTGTGTGCGGGTCTAACCTCCCTTTGTGTAAATTATAGGGCCCTGGTCTTATCAGGGACAGAATACCATCTTAACGTAGTTTTAGTTGCATAGAGCACTGTCTGGCTCTAGCTTTGGTGTGTTGGTTACTGATTATAAAGCTTTAGATTCTCCCAGCTCAAGAGGGGGAAAGGGAACCATCCAACTGTCTCGTTAGCATGGAGAAAAGAAAACAGTAATTACTTGTGCCTGCCTTGATAATTCCTGCGGGGTTGGTTCTTCTAGAGAAGGAGGAGGGGGAAACTGGAGATAGCCTCAGCTGAGGAAGGAGAAATACTGTTAGCTCTCAGAATTTGCAGAGGCAAGAATGATTGTCTTGCACATCTGTTGTAGTCTCTGGATGTTCCTCCAGGCAGCCTGGAGACTATCTGGGTTGAGTTTCATCTATTTATGGGCATGTATTATGTTCTTATACATGGACATGAGTTGGAGCTCAAGAGTCCTAAAGTCTCCTGTCATTTAGAAACCAGCTGCCCTTTGAGGCCTTCTTTTGTGATACGCTGGGCATCATGACAACTGTCTTTGTTGGGGAGTAGGGTAGAGTTTTACTGAGTCATTTTGTGACCTGGCTGCCTTTTTATTATGTTTGAGGTCATCTTTTTAACCTCCATGGCAACACAGCCCATTGGTTTATTACTCTAGATACATGAATCAGGGTCAGGTATCCTTGTGAGTGGCAGGAGTCTGGTAGAACAGTAAGACCATGGGTCTGGTGAAGTCTGGGAAAAGCAGGCCTCATAGAAGGGTTGAGGCAGTTTTGAGATTAAGAGGTTAGGACACTTGGAACTGTGTTAGCAAATTGATTGGCAAGCTTGGCTCATGGGACATGTAAGGACTCTTTACTGTGTGTCATTCTTTTACTCCCTGCATGTGGACGGTTGTGAGCTCTCAAGTGCTGATTGTAGCAGAGGTGGGTAGGAGGCTATCTGCCTGTGAGCCCTGCCTTTGGGAACCTGGAGCTGGTAGGGTATGATTATCTCCAGCAGTTGCTCGCTTCTGCCTTGGTTGCCACCCCAGAGGCCTAGAGAACGCTGCTTCCCTTTTCCTTCCCCTCTCTGAGGAAGATGCTACTCCAGCAACACCTCTTTCAACGAGTCTTCCTGCAGGCCTTAGAGGTAACTTATTCCAAAGAACAAGGGTTCTGTGGGACATACTTTTTTTTTTTTAAGCTTTATAAATGTAGATGATTTTTTTTTTCCTGTCAAAGTCTCTCCTGTCCCCTTCAAGTGCTCCCTTTTCCTTGTGACTGGTCTTTCGCTTCATTCCCACCCTTTGAAGTCCAAGCCCTCCAGTTTCCCCGTATTCTCTATATTCACTTCTTGGCTTCCTTCCTTTAGCCTCTAGTTACAGATTCCCGATTTCCTTGTACTCTTGTAGGCACTTGTTCCCTGTTAGTTTTAGATGGAATGATTGAATATAATAACCTGGTCTGAGGGGAAGCATTTCTCTTCAGACTACCTTGGCATTTGTCTGAGCCATAGTAAAGTGCTTCTCAGAAATGTGGATAGAGTGCATACCCAGGACACAGTTCATGCTGATTGTTCGAAAGCTGTCCATATCATTGTATAAAGTGTTTTGATCAGGTATTTTGGTTTAGTCCACGCCTGCTTGTTGGTAACATCTCTTTAGATTGTGGTATCCTGATAAAAGCTCCTGTAAACTGTTAATAAGAGATACCTTAAGAGGTCTCTTTGGAGGGCCTGATATGTCAAATTCTATCTGTTGGTGTACTTGGATTTCATTTCTGCCTATCTTTGCTCTAGGCATGTGAAAACAAGTATAACATGGGAAACTTTGATCTGTTTCCTGAAACTTTTATTATTGGTGCCTACTTTGATATGCAAGGGTCTCTTTATCTTTAGGAACAAGAAAGTTCAAGGTAGATAATAGAAAGGATACTTTGGAGCAGACTTGGGTACCAGTAATTTCTGCTTTCCAGCTATGTGGTTTTAAACAAGGTAGTTCTATTTCTTGGAGACTTGGTTTTCTCTTCTGTAAGATGGGGATAATTCTGTGGCATCAAAAGATCGTTGGGAAGAAATGGGAATAATTAAGGCTTTGGACACATAAGACATTATACATAATAGGTATTAGCAAATTACATTTCTTTCTTTGAACTTTTTTTTTACTGCTTTAGGTTTATCCTTTTGTGATTTTTTGAATGGAATAATAATACCTATCATTGAGTACTTAATGCTGGGTCCTGATAAAGAGCTTTCCCATAATGTATCATCTTTTTATTAGTAACCCTTTTTTTTTTTTTTTTTTAAAGAGAGAGGGACAGTGAGAGAGACGGAGAAAGAGAGAAACAACTTTATTTAGTTTTTCATATGGCCTTAGTTGCTCCAACACTCAGTTGTGTACGTGGTGCTGGGGTTTGAACCCGGGTCCTCGTGCTTGCCAGGCAAGTGCCGAAACCGCTGAGCCACCGCTCCAGCCCCAGTAACCCATTTTTGATGCAGGAACTATTTAAATCAAATGTAAGGAACTGAGGCACAGAGAACAAATACCTTGCCTAAGGTTACAATGCTAGCCAGACAGAGCTGGGATTTAAACCCGTGTGTCTCTTAATCTAGAGCATAGATTCTTTATCACTAAGTTGGATATTTTTACCTTTCTATCACTTTCCTTGAATAATTTATGACTTCTAGTGGTTCTTAGTTTCTGTCTGCTTGCATCTGTTGAGGTTGTGTGTATGTAGTTTTTAAGCTTTCTAGTTTGGATGGTGCTTGTTTTGAAGGAGGTACAGACAGTGATACTGTCTGCCACAGTGCTTCCTAATTCTTTTCACTCAGCAGATTCCTTTCACTGAAAAGGTTGTTATAGAGGCCCATTATGGAGATCATTCCCTCATTCCTTCATTACTGCTTCATATCAGACCATAGATTTCAGCAGTTAACTTGTTCTTACAAGTCTTCTATGATCCTTCAGAAGGGCAGATATGATCCATCCTAATTACACAGATCTGAAAACTAAAGTCCAGGAAGGTAAAATGATTTGTTCAGTCACAGAGTGAATTAGAAACAACTGGAGCTAGATTTTAGGTTTTCTGATTTTTCAGCCCTGTACTTCTCTGCTGTTTTAGGAAGGAGAGATACATGTATATAATCTGCATGTCAGACCTACAGAGAGTTGAACTGGAGGCTGGAGCTCAGCAGTTGGAGTGCTTGCCTGGCATGCATGAGGACCCAGGTTCAAACCCCACTACCACATACACAACTAAGTGTTAGAGAAACAAAGGCCAGGATCTAGAAAGTTCTAAAGGAACTTTGCCTCCACTATCCACATTTTTATCTCAGTTCACTTGTACATATCTGAAGAATTCAGCTGAAAGAAACACCTTTTTAGGATTCAGCAAAACTTTCATGATATGGAGCTGTGGGGTGCGCTCCAGAGCCTGTCAGTATTTGCTTATTCTTAAGGGAGGATAGACCCCAAGGGCTTGTTATTAATTTTTTTATATATATATATCAGGGATTGAACCCAGGGGCATTTAACCATTGAGCCATATCCCTAGCCCTTTATTATTATTATTATTATTATTATTATTTTTTTTTTTTTTTTGAGACAGAGTCTTGCTAAGTTGCTTAGGGCCTTACTAAGTACTGGCTTTGAACTTGCCATACTTCTGCCTCAGCCTCCTTTTGGAACTACTGAGATTTCCGGCATGTGCCACCATACCCTGGGTCCCCAGGGCTTAGTCTGAGGTAACCTCGGTACCTGTTTGAACTTTTGTCTTTTTTTTTTTTTTTTTTTTCCCCAGGGCTGAGGACCAAACTCAGGGCTTTGCGTGTGCTAGGCAAGTGTTCTGCCACTGAGCTAAATCCCCAACCTCCCTGCTTGTTGTTTAACCTCTCCATTCATCTTCCTTCCTTCCTCTTTTTTAAAGAGAGGGACCGAGAGAGAGAATCAATTTATTTAGTTTTTCATGTGGCCTTCGTTGCTCCAACACTTCATTGTGTACATGGTACTGGGGTTTGAACCCATGTCCTTGCGCATGCCAGACAAGCACTGTTACTGCTGAGCTACCGCTCCAGCCCCCTTTCCTTCCTTTCTTCCTTCCTTCCTTCCTTCCTTCCTGCCTGCCTGCCTGCCTTCCTTCCTTCCTTCCTTCCTTCCTTCCTTCCTTCCTTCCTTCCTCCTTTTTTAACAGAGAGGGACAGTGAGAGAATCAATTTTTAGTTTTTCATGGGGCTTTTGTTGCTCCAATACTTCGTTGTATATGTGGTACTGGGGTTTGAACTCATGTACTCATGCAAACCAGGCAAGAACTGTAACCACTGAGCTCTCTTTCTTTCTTTTTCTTTTTCTTTCTTTCTTTCTTTTTTTTTTTTAAAGAGGGACAGTGAGAGAGAGAAAGAAGCAATTTTTTTTAAAATCAGTTTTTCATGTGACTTTGTTCCTCCAACACTTTGTTGTGTATGTAGTGGGGTTTGGACCCGCGTACTCACATATGCCAGGCAAGCGCCGTAACCGTCAAGCCACCACTCCAGCCCCTCTTTCTTTTTTAAAGAGAGAGGGAGAGAGAAAGAATTTTATTTGTTTTTTCATCTGGCCTTTGTTTCTCCAACACTTAGTTGTGTATGTGAACCAGGGTCCTTGCATATGCCAGACAAGTGCTCCAACTGCTGAGCCACCACTCCAGCCCTGACTTCTCTGTTCCTTGGTGTCACCCAGACTGGGGTTGGCAGGGATAGAACAGTAGTGAGGACTGGAAACGTTCAGGAGCATTTTCTTAAGTGTTTCACTTCAACTTCTGCTGATAGATTTGGACAGGTTTGGACAAGCAAGTTCCCTTCATTTAAAATTTATAAAAAGGAATTTTCTACTGCTGCTCTAAATATAAAATAAAAAAATAAACAAAATCTTCATTTTGGAACCAGAAATAAAAAGAAACCTATTTCAAACTCTAGGCTTCAGACATTTCAGTCCTTCCCAGCACCCCCTTTTTGTCTCCCTTTACCTTCTCTCTTTTCACCCTTTTCCTCTCCCTCTCTTTTCTCTGCTCCTGCCTTATCCTTTTCTCTCCTTCTCCCCTTGGTTTTTTTTTTTTTATTTTAAGAAAGAGGGGATAGAGAGAGAGAAAGAGGGAAGCAGTCTTTATTTAGTTTTTCATGTGACTTTCATTCCTCAGACACTTCATAGTGTACGTGGTGCTGGGGTTTGAACTCGAGTCCTTGCGCTTGCCAGGCAAGCACTGTAACCGCTGAGCCACCACTCTAGCCCCCTCCCCTTACTTGTGAAAATAAGAAAAGAATACCTTCAACCAACAGACTAGTAGATAACTTGAGACTGATATAAGAATCCGAGACTGACTTGACTGGAACTTGAGATTTTGGACCTTTCTTTTAGTCTTCAGAACAAAGTTGATGGGACCGGTGTTTGTCCAGAGAAGTGTTCTCAAATACTTAGTATCTCTTATCTGCCAGGCTGTGTCGGGTGCGGGCTCTTACATTTAATAAGACTCTAATCCTACCATCAGATCATAGTCTTTTAGGGAATACATAGCAGCAGGCACTCCCGACCCGAAGTCAAATAACTGAATTTTGAGATAGAAGGAACATCAGAGTTTTATCTAGTCCTACTTTCATGTTGCTCTGTAATGAGGTAAGGCAGACCATAAATAAGAGAAAGCACATAGGCTTTGGAAAAACCTAAGTTCACATCCTAGCTCTGCAACTTTTCTGGCTGTTTGATCTTGAATGATAAACTTTAACTTCATCTATCTTCAGTTACTTTGGCTGTAAAATGGGCATGCTTTCATCTACTTCACCAGATACTGAGAGGATTAACAGCTTAACAGCTAGCCCAGTGCCTGGAACATAGTCGTGTCTAATTTAAATCCACTCCTGTGAAACTTCTGAGGCCATCCCTGGTCAGGCTGATTTCTTTGTTCACTTTTATGATATGTAAAGTTCTTTAAATTGTTAAATCCTGCTTAATAGTCTTAGCAGTCATTTCTGGGGAGATGATGACAGTATTTTTCAGCTGGTAGAAGACCTGTTGGGAATTTCCCATCCAAACTTTCCCCCTTTTCTGCAAGGAAGAAAGGGAACCGGAGAACTGTGTCAGAGTCTTCAGCTGATAGTCAGAACTAAGTGTAACTATAAGCTAAAGATGTTTCAAAAACGTAGAGTGGTGAGAAAATATTCAGAATAATACCATAGATTTGCTAACTTTAATTATTGAGGGATTTGAATTTTTTTTTTTTTTGGTACCAGAAATTGAACCCAGTGGGGCTTAACCACTGAGCCACATCCCTAACCCTTTACATATATATTTTTGAGACAGGGTTTCACATAGTTGTTCTGAGGCTGGCTTTGAACTTAACAATCGTCCTGCCTCAGCCTCTTGGGCCGATGGGATTACATGCAGTGATTTTTAATTTTTAAGAAATATTCTAACAGTGGAGGAGATAATGTAATCCTCACCACCTGCTAGGCAAACACTACCTCTGAGTTACATCCTCGAGCCTGATAATTTTTTTTTTTTAAGAGAGAGAATCAATTTTATTTAGTTTTTCATGTGGCTTTCGTTGCTCTGACACTTCCTTGTATATATGTGGTGCTAGAGTTCAAATCCGGGTCCTGACACATGCCAGGCAAGCACTGTAACCACTGAGCCCCCGCTCCAGCCTTGATAATTCGATTCTTAATCAGTGTAAGGAAAGAAGCGAATGAAGGAAGTGAAGAGCCGAGATGGCTCAGTAGTAACAGGTTTATTTGGGAGAAACCTGTGGAGGGGGTCCAGTGGAGGCCAAGACCCATCTTCTGCTTACAATCTGAGGTTTATGTAGGGCATGAGAGAGGGGGGGACTTTTTGCAGTTAGGCTGTTGTTACAGGAGTTATCCGGAAAGGGTCTTTTGTGGTTTAGGATTCCAGCCCCAAATAACAGCTTCCTTTCTTTGTATGATGATGAAATACTGTTTGGAGTTTAAGGTTAGGTAGGTCAGAGTGACTGTGAGGTGACTCTTATTCTAAGATGGAGAATACGTATCAAAATGGCATTGCTTAGGTCAAGTTCTACCTAACAATCAAGAGGAAGTTGAGGGATAGGGATATGGCTTAGTGGTAGAGTGCTTGCCTGGCATGCATGAGGCCCTGGGTTTGATACCCATCTAGCACTTGATAGGTGGGTAAAAAGAAAAAGAAGTTAACACAGTAGGGAATAAAGAAGAGCCATTTGAATATAGAGCTCTTAGAGGAAAACACAAGGACTTAGTCAGCAGTTGTGGAAAAGGAAAAGGAAAGGTTTACAGCATGAACGTTTGTTAAGAACCTGGGGAAATGCCTGGCCACTGTGGCACATGCCAATGATCAGTGGCTTGGGAGCCTGAAGGAAGAAGATCACAAGTTCAGTAGCCAGCCTCAGCAATTTAGTGAGGCCCTAAGCAACTTAATGAGACCCTGACTCAAAAATTATTTAAAAAAAAGGGGGGGGGGCTGGGAATGTGGATAAGTGGTTAAACAGCCCTGGGTTCAGTCCTTGGTACCAAAAAAAAAAACAAAAAACAAAAAAAAACCCTGGAAAAGTGGTTAAACTTCTTGCTAAACCTTGGAGGCTGGGAAATAGAAAATGCAGTTTGTTGACTTGTGGAGTTGGAGGTGCTAATATTTCCATACCCTTACCACCCACTAACTTTTTCCTTTAACCTGGGCCTGGGCCTGGAGATACCCAGGTAGTCTTTAGGTCTTTGTTTTTTCTGCTTTGTTCCTGATGGGGAGGGTCCTCCCACCCTTTAGATAGCTCTACCTACTCGTGTCTTGAAGCAATTCTCACACCCGGTCTGAAATAAGATAGTGCATGTAAGGTGCTTACTTAGTCTGTTTCCAAGTGTAAGGTAAATTGTTGTGGCCATTTTAAGTGGCTGTTGTTTTTCGTTGTAGTTTTGTCATTATAGCAGCTACAGATTAAACAAGTCTTTGGAACCACCTGGCTAGAAGACTCAAGAGTCCTTCAGTTTGTATTCAGTGAAAAGTATGGATGGACGAGTAAATGAGAGAATGTCAGGCTTGCTTGTAAATGCATGGGGAGCTCTGAGCTGTATCACTTAGAAGAAAAGAACATGTTTTCTGCCATGTATCTTCTGTTTTTGACAAGTGGTATAGTGTGTGGTTTGAGGCAAGTTGTAGATTTGGACTTCTTGTGTTCAAGTCCTGGCTCTACCATCTATAAGCTGTGGAACTTGGGCAAATTTAATTAACTTTTCTTTTTTCTTTTTTTTTTTTTAGAAAGAGGGACAGTGAGAGAGAGAAAGATAGAATCAATTTTATTCAGTTTTTCATGTGGCCTTTGTTGCTCTAAAACTTTGTTGTGTACGTGGTGCTAGGGCTTGAACCCGTGAACTCGTGCATGCCAGGCAAGCGCCACAACCGCTGAGCCACCGCTTCAGCTCCTTAGTTAACTTTTCTGTGCCTCATTTTCCCCATTGTTAAAACAGAGAATAAAGTAGCACACTGACCTTATAAAATGATTAGAGATTAAATGAGTTCATACAAATGAAAGGTTTACAAAGGTGCCTGGCGTGTGTGACTCTTCTCCTTATACCAGAGTCACCTCTACCTCGCATTCCTAATCATACATAGGGGTTGCCCTATTCTTCATCATCCTCATCTGACCAAAGGAGGTGTGAGCTAATAAACCTTCAGAGTGCCCAAAAGTTTGTCCCAGCTGGGGTCACACACTAAGTTTATTCTTTCCTAACCATTGCTGCCTTAGGGCCTCTGTACTTGCTTTTTGCCCTCTTTGGAATATTCTTCCCTCAAAGATTTGGGTTTCTTACTGCTTTCTTTATTTAGGTTTCTGTCTGATGTCATCCTTTGGAAAGGCCTTCCCTCACTATTTTATCTGAAATAGATTTCCACTCTTGCTCTTTGTCATTTCTTTTTTTCCTTTCTTACCCTGTTTTAATTTTCTTTAGAACATTGAGCACTATCTGAAATGTTATATTTAATAATTAACCTATCGTTTACTAAGATGCAAAATGTACTTCAAACATCCGTACTGTCCGAAGTGCTTATCTATTCTGAGCAGGACTTTTAATGGACTTCTCTCTCTGTTACAGGTAAGGACTGTTCCCAGAGGCAGTTGCTGCTAATCCTGTAAGCCAAAAGAGGAAATAGCCTGCTAAGCCCAGCCTCAGTACTGGTGAGTGAGAGTGCCTGGGCAGACCCTGGGCAAGTTTGGGATTATTTTTACCCTTAGTGCAGACAGTTTACAAGTGGTTACTTTCCTATGCCATGACTAAGAGATTGGACGGTAGTACAGGCAGCTGTCTGGTCTGGGAGTAGCATTGAGATCACTTTCCTGGAGCTGCCAAGAGAATACCTGGTATCATTTGCTATGAGTAAGGCAAAGCAGGTTTACTTCTGGCAGCTATACCTATCTTCCCATAAGCTTTTTTTTTCCCCCAAGAAAGAGAAAATTAATTTGTATTTATTTTTTTCCTCTGGTTTTTGTTTTTCCTCCACTTAGTTGTACATGTGGTGCTGGGGTTCAAACCGGGGTCCTTGTGCATGCCAGGCAAATGCTCTACTGCTAAGCCACTGTTCTAGCCCTCATGAGCTCTTCTATACATAACCTTTACAACCCTCAGAAACTTTTTTTTTTTAAATTGGTTCAACAAAGTCTTACATATTGAGTTGTTGTTACGTATTCGTGCATACATAGATATTAACAAAGTTAAGTTAAGCCCCATCCTAGTACTAGATCTCCCCCACTTCATCCATTCCACGATCTCATGTATCCTCTGTATTTCAGGGAAATTTCTTGACTTCAGTCTCTAACATGACCTTCCCAGCCTCTAGATCAGCTATAGGAAATCCTATAATTTCCAAAGTCCTGAAAAATGTGTTAATTGGTGGTGATGATTGAGTGATATAGTAAGGCAGTATGAATGGGAAGCCAGGGAAGAAGGAAGACCACAGATGGTGAGAAGGGAAAGGAAGTCAGCATATTAAGAACTTAATGTATTAGATCTTATTTAATCTAGACAAAATTGCATTTTAAAGGTTTTAAAAATAAGGAAATTGAGACTTAGGAAGCTGAAAAAATTTCCAGACTTTATGCCTAGGACCCCATAAAGCTGATTGCAGAACCCAGGTCAGTCTAACTATAAATAATACCCTTGTATTTCTTAATTTAGAAGCTTTCATTGGCTCCTAATCTCCCTGGAATCCTGGTTTTTCTTAGAAAATTCAAGACGACAGATCTCCTTAGGGATTTGGTTATTTGAGGGGTCCAGAAGGGCAGTTAGGAGTTGGTGATCACTTCTAAGCAACAGTATTTGGTGTTGGGGGGATGGGAGAGGAGAAAAAAGTATCTAACACATAGGCCTTCCATAAACACTTGACTGACACAAAATAGGGTCTTTCTTGGAGAGCTGGGTTGAAGTTGGAAAACCTGGGTTTTTATCTTTATTTTTCAGCATGTGCCCTTGAACAATCTTCATTTTTCTATTCGTAAAATTGGAGTGCTTCCCCCGCCCCCCACTCCCACGTCTTTGTGTGTGTGACAACTGTGCAGGGATGTAATAGAGAATCATATGAGAATTTGCCAAGTTGTGAATCGTAAAGCAGCATGAATTGAGGAGAAAGCATTGGAACTGTCTGCAGCATCTTAGCCCCTGATCTGTTTGCCAATCTACTCCCCCAAATAAAAGGGAAGATTTTCTTTTGGGAATTTCTGCTGTAGATCATCTCCCATGTCCTCTTCCTGTCATTCTCCTATTGACCCTACCCTCAGCTCAGTCTTTCCACAAAGAAACAGATTCCAGGGCACAGATGACAAAGCCAGGTAGCATTGACAGCTGCAGTGCAGCATGAGTTGTAGAGTGCAGGTTTCAATGCACTCTTGAACCCTGGCTGCAAGGTCACTGCTGGCATAGATAATAAAGCAGTATTCAAGAGTCCATCCTAGCACAAGTCTGCACTCACTGACTGATTTTGCTGAGATGTTGCCTTGTTTCCCCACTGTCATCTCAGAAGAAGAAAGCTGCTATTCCTAGTTTAAACCTAGGTTTCTTGCCCACTTCTCTTCCTTCCCAAAATTACAGTGATAAAGGCGCTTATGCTGTAGCTACATATCTTATTGAAATCCATAGTCATTCCAGTTTCTTGTCATCTTGCTCTTCCCCTTGATAAGGCCACTCTTGTCCCATTGTAAAGATGGACATTTTGTTTTCCCCTCTGTCTGCCTGAGAGGGCATGGAAGAATCTCATCTCTCTGGCTGGTATGCTTGGATTCACATGGCCAACTCCAGCCTTCCTTCCTACTCTGAATATCCAGGTTCTTGTTGGCACCTCTTTTTGTCTTGTTAGTTTAGAGTTCTACAGCTTTTGCCCTTTCCATGGCCTGGGTGCCAACAGGGATCTTATTTTTCCTGCCCTGTGAAACAGTTTCAGTATTGACTCTTTTAAAATATGAATGGTTTCAAGCCGAGTGTAGTGGCACCTGTAATCCCAGCTATTTGGGAGGTTGAGACAGGAGGAATGCCAAATTTGAGGCCAGCCATAGCCATTTAGTGAGATTCTCAGCAACTTAGCAAGAGCTTGTCTCAAAAAATGAAAAGGACTGGAGATGTCACTGAGTGGTAAAGTACCCCTGAGTTAATCTCCAGTTTGCCCCCCACCAAAAAAAAGGTTCTGTTTAAATAAGTGTATAATGTAAAAGTATCCATTTAATAGCTTAGTCATCTGGCAGCCTCATTTTTGCAGAGCCCAACTAAACAACAAGAGGGAAGCAAAGCATTGTCATCCTTAAGCCCAGGCACTGTGCTAATTCTTATTTTTTATGTGTTATAACAAATTTAGTAATCTGGTTTCTAACCCCCCCATGAGATTAAAATCAGCATATTAAAAAAAGGGAGAGGAGGTACTATATTAGTAGCAGCTGGAGGTGAGACCTGAAAGCTGTTAGTAATGGGAGGACTGAAATATTATAAGAAAGAGAAGTTAAAACAGCAGACTAGAGGGCAGTGGCTCAAACATCTATGTAAGAGAGGTGAGGCTAGGTAATTTCCTCTATTGTTTTAAATTCCTTTTGAGGGCTAGAGCTTTCAGAAAATGTTAAATTAATTATAACGTTTACTATGATTACTTATTTCTTTTTCATAGTGACTTGGGAGGTAGGTGGTGATACTCTTGTTTTATAAATGATGAGACTTAGGAACACATAGACAGTGATTAGAAAAGATAGCTTAGAACCCTGAAGAATTTGGCTCTAGAAAACAAAGTTTTTTCTGTTATCCTGCATTGGCTCTTTTTCCATGACTTAAAATGCTGTTCCTGGGCTACAGTGGTGGCTTAGCAATTGGAGCACTTGCCTGGCATGCGTGAAGACCTGAGTTCGAACCCCAGCATCACACGTACATGTACAACTAAGTGTCAGAAAAACAAAAAACAGATGAAAAATAAACAAAATTGATTCTCTCTTTCTCTTCCTCTCCCCCTCTCTCTATCTTCAACAAACAAAACAAAACAAAAAACATAACCCTGGTCCTTCTCAGCCTCTTGGGCCAAGAGTTTCCAACTCTTTTTTATTCATTCTCCAATATAAATTTTTCTTTTTGAATATGTTTATTCATGATTCATTTACTGGGTGTCTACTGTGAACCAGACACCATTTTAGGTATTTGAGATGTAGCAGTGAATAAAATAGTTTTCTCTGGTGGGTAGGAGGGTGTATGCAGTCTTTTGTCTTTAAGAGATTTTTCATGGATAGTTTTTGTCAGGCTAAGAAAGTTTCCTTGTATTCCTAATTCATTAAGTTTATGTCCTCATGGAAGAAAGTGTATAAATGAAAAAATGTGGAGGAAAAGCTGGATTATCAAAGAAGCCCTCCCTGAGAAAAGAACATCTGTCTAGGAATATGCAGGAACCAAAGTAGCTAGTGAACTATGTGTGTTTTTTGGGGAATAGCATTGTAGTAGTTTGGAGTTCAGCAAGTTTAGAGGCCCTGAAACAGGAACCTGTTTGTTGTATTTCAGGAGTGAAAGGAAGCCACTGTGACTAAAGAGGAATTGAGCAAGAGGGAGAGTGGAATATTGAAAAGAAGTCTTAAAGGAAAACAGCATGAATCATGTAGGGCTTTATCTTGAGTAAAATGGGAAGGCATTGGAGAATTTTGGGTAAAGAAGTGACATAATCAGACAACCATTTTTTAAAGAAGTTTTTCTGCCTGATTACACCAGCTGATATATCAGCTGGTACCTTTAGTCCTCTGTCTACTGTAATGTTGAATAGAACTAGTGAGAACAGACAGCCTTACCTTGTTTCCAAAACGTTTGGGGGTTAAGGGTAGTATTGAGTCTTTCTTCATTAAAGTTTTGTGTGTATAGGTACTTTCATCAGGCTAAGAAAGAAAGCTTATTTCTAATGGATAGGTGTTGGATTTTTATAGATCGTGTAGGTTTTTCTTTTTCTTTCTTTTTGTTATTAGGTATTGAACCCAGGAGTGCTTAACCACTGATTCACAACCCCAGCCATTTTTATTTTTTATTTTGAGACAGAGTCTCACTGAATTGCTCAGGGCCTCTTGAAGTTGGTAAGGCTGCCTTTGAATTTATAATCTTCCTGCGTCAGCCTCCTAAGTCATTGGGATTACAGGTATGCACCACCGTGCCCAACAATTGTGAGGGTTTTGTTCTTTGTTCTACTAACATAATATATAAATTTTATTTTTAGTTATTAAACCAACTTTACACTTCTAGAATAAATCCCATTTAGTGGAGGCATATAATTCATTTTAAATTTGCTGAGGGATATTGATCTGTAGTATCCTCCCCACCCCCACCCCCCCACCCAATCCTAGTACTGGGGATTGATCCCAGGGGTCTTCTACTACTAAGCTACATTCCCAGCTATTTATTTATTTATTTATTTGAGACAGGGTCTTACTAAGCTTCCCAGGATGGACTTGAACTTTTGATCCTTTCTGCCTCAACTTCCTGGGTTAATTGATATTACAGGCCAGGCTTGGTCTTCTTGTGACTTTGTATGGTTTCCATTAGGGTCATAGTGGCTTTGTATGATGAATTAGAGTGTGTTCCCTCCTGAGTTTGTAAAGCCTTGGTATTATTTCTTCATGAAATGTTTGATAGAATTCACCACTGAAGCCATGTAGGCCTGGGCTTTTCTTTCTTTGGGAATTTTAAAATAACTTATTCAGTGTTTTGTTTTGTTTTCTTTTCTTTTTTGTCTTTTTTTGTTTTTTTGTAGGTCTAACTTAGATTTTCTATTTCTTCACCACTTTTGATAATTTTTTTCTAGGAGTTAGTTCATTTCATCTAATTTATTGGTTTAAAATTATTCAGAGTATTTCCTTATTTATTTCTGGTTTTGGTAATTTGTTCTTTTTTCTTTTCTTTTTTTTAAAGAGAGGGACAGTGAGAGAGAAAGAGGGGATCAATTTTATTTTAGTTTTCATGTGGTCTTCATTGCTCTGATGATACTTCATTGTGTATGTAGTGCTGGGGTTTGAACTTGCGTCCTCATGCGTGCCTTAACCGCTGAGCCACTGCTCTAGCCCCTTTCTTTCTTTTTAAAGAGTGTGGAGGGGGGAAAAAGAATCAATTATATTTATTTTTTCATCTGGTTTTTGTTTTTCTGACACTTAGTTGTCTAAGTGGTATGGGGTTCAAACCTGGGTCCTCACGCATACCAGGTAAGTGCTCTAAACCACTGAGCCACTGCTCCAGCCCCTCTTCTTTCCTTCTTGATCAGTCTAGTTATAGGTTTGTCAGCTTTGCTGATATTTTCAAAGACCCAAATTATGGTTTCATTATTTTTCTATTCCATTGATTTCCTTTCTTTAATCTTTATTATTTTCTAACTTCTTGTTTTAGATTTAATTTGCTTTTCTTTTTCTAGTTACGGCTTAGGCTATTCATTTTGGGGCCCCTTGCAGCCCAAACCAAACTTTTCAGGCTTGACCGGACCTGTTGGCTGTCAGTTTGCTTCTTTTCTGGAGCCTCAAAGAAGGCGTACTTCAGAAATACTAGGGGAGATAAGTGGTCCATCGTGTATGTGTTACCCATAGAGATGGGATAAGGGGTGGACCCATAGTGCTTGGCAGCCTGGATCTTAGCTGCTCCAAGCCAGCACTGGGCAGGAAGTGGGTAGGTCTGAACTTTAGATTGAAGTTATATGGGTGGTGGCACATGGCAAACCAGAGTTCTGAGGAAAATTAACTGATATAGATCTGAAGGAAATAGCTTCCTACTTCATGATTGTCAGAGGTTTTGAGATGACTTTGGGGGCCTTACTTAAATACCTTTGTTGCCTGTTATGAATGAGATTCTAAGTAGATATTAGATTCTATTCAGGAAATAAGGTTTAAAATGCAGATCCCTTAGACAGCATTGAGGTGGGGAGAGCTCTGAGCAGTGCCTAGGATTGCTAATTACTTACTTGTGATCTTTAGTTTTTTCTCTTGTATAAACAAGGAATAATAATTTCTTCCCAGCCTGCTGTGTAAGGCACATTTCAAATAAGTGCTGTATAAAACCATCAGGTACTGTACAAATGTAAGGGACTATTAATGTTAGTAATTCTAGTTGATAGGGACTTGAAAACAGAATCTGAGAAGATCCAGGAGCAGTAGCAGTGCATCGTCATCCTTCAAGGTGTAGAGATGAATGTCTGACCAAAGTGGAATTAGCTAGAAAGGCAGGCGGCCTAGTGTCGGCCAGCATAATCATCAACTGGTATCTAGAGAATTCTGTATAGGGGTGGAGGTGGGGATATGAGGAGACAGCCAGAGCAGCCCATATAAGAAAGAGCTGTTCCCATTCACTCCACATCCAGGGATTTTGGCCACATTTTATTACTTTGGTTGAGAAACTTTAGCTAGCTTTCTTGAAGGTTGCTCTCACAGCAAAACAATAAGGTCTAGCTTGCTTCAGGGAAAGGAATAGCATGCAAAATGCTCAGGGCCTTATTGGGTCCTGAGTCTTCCTTTTTGCCCTGTTTTCATTAAAACTAAAGGGGATCTTTCTTTTCACTGGAAGAGCAGGCCAGAACAGAAGATCATTCAAACTGGAGAGGGACTGACAGGTCATCTAGTTCAGATCAACTAGAGGGCAGTTCTAGGTATGTTGGCTGTGGCAGAGACAGAGTCCTGAGTCTAACAATATAGCAAGAGATGAAAATCCAGGGTGGGAGAATGGGAAACCAAGGTTCATCACAAACTGTGATGAGTAAGAGATAAATGAAGGAGACTTATCTAATAGGGCAAATGCAGGTGGAAAAAGTATTTTCTATAAAAATCTCATTAACATAAACACATGGCTTCTTTAGGATTATCTGTGTTATCTGAATCTCGGCTGTCCATCCCATATTTATCTTTATCCACTTCCATCTCTTTAATTAGAATAATCTGTTAAGAGTTAACTACTAAATACATAAGGTAAGAGAAGATACCTACGGTATAGCTGGGTTTTGGGAAGATTATTTAGCTGCATCTTTCCCACCGTTGTGTATATTCTTTAAAACTTTAGGCCATATGCTGTTAGAGAAAGAGAGGGGACTTTACAGCCAGATTTACCAAGGTATGAGTCTGCTCTGACATTTCCTATATGACTAACTTTTCTGAGCTGTTGGTTCCTTATCTACAAAATGAGAAGAATCCTACTTTCTCTGTGGTTAATATAATGCTAATAGATGATTAAAAAAAAATACCTGGTCTGGATTGGTATTCAATTACCAGTGATAAATTCTGAAACCGTATGTTCAGTGTTAGATTGAAAAAGGAGAATGAGGGGCTGGAGTGGTGGCTCAGCAGTTACGGTGCTTGTCTGGCATGCGTGAATACATGAGTTCGAAACCCCAGGACTACATACACAACGAAGTCTCAGAGTAACAAAAGCCACATGAAAAACTGAGTAGGAGTTGTTCCTCTTTCTCTCTCATTGTCCCTCTCTCTTGAAAAAGAAAAAAAGAAAAAGGAGAATGAGGTGATTCAGACTCTGAATCTTATTCTACCTTGGGAAAGCCTTTTATTCCTGGGCCTCAGTTTCCTCAGCTCTGCAAGGATGAAATGAAGTAGAAAGTTGATCGGCAGTTGATGATGTCCCTTCTAGTTCTGTGCCTGCAAAAGTACACTGGTCTATGATCCTAAGGCATCAGAGTCAGGAGAGAGTGGTACACACCTGTAATCCCGGTGTCTGGGAAGGCTGAGGCAAGAGGATTCCAAGTTCAAAGCCAGCCTCAGCAACTCAGTGAGGCCCTAAGCAACTTAATGAGACCCTCTCTCAAGATAGAAAATGAAAAGGGCTGGTGATGTGGCTCGGTGGGTAAGTACCCCTGGGTTCAATTCCCAGTACAAAAAGAAAAAGAAAAAAAAATGAGAGGCAAAAGGAGAACCTCACTTCAGTCCCATGTAAGGATGGATGTAGCAGGAGCATTTATGGAAAGGAGTTATAATATATAGTGAGAAGCTTTTGGAAGAGGCTGATGGTCTGCTACCCAGGCAGTGACTTGCTTATCACACAGCATTTGGAAAAGAAATATCAAAATGGCTTGGAAGATTGAAGATCAAGTGGCTGGCAACTGTGAGAAACCATGAGCATAGAACCCAGTTTGTTCTCCATTACTCACTTGCTGGGTATTTCCAGTGAAACTATTTCTTTCTTTCTTTTTCTTTTTTTCCTCAGCCTCCCCTTCTCCATCTATCTGTAAGGTTAAGTTAGGCAGTGTCCTGGGCTAACTGTATGAAATTCATTTTCTACTCTCTTCAGGCCCTCAAGTTGTGTTGGTACTACAGCTTTTGCCATTGGTATTGAGAATTTTATTTATTTGAGAAGGCTTTTCTTTTCTTTTCTTTTCTTTTTTCTTTTTTTCTTTTTATTTAAAGAGTGGGGCTGGAGCAGTGGCTTGGTGGTTACGGCACTTGCCTGGCATGTGCGAGTACGGGAGTTCAAACCCCAGCACCACATACACAACAAAGTCTTGGAGCAACAAAAGCTGCATGAAAAACTAAATAAAAATTGTTTCTTTCTCTTTCTATCACTTTCCCTCTCTCTTTAAAAGAGAGAGAGAGAGAATTTTATTTAGTTTTTCACATGACTTTCACTGCTCCAACACACTTTGTTGTGTATGTGGTGCTAGGGTTCGAATTCATGTCCTTGCGGATGCCAGGCAAATTTTATAAACACTGAGCCATCACTCCAGCCACTTGTGAAGGCTTTTCAACAGGTTTTGTCTAGTCTAGAGAATTTGGAATGCTTTTGAAACTGCAGTTTTAAGCCACCAAGAACCATTCAGTTTTCAACTCTAGAAATGCTTTGGTCCACCAGATCCAGCCCCTCATTTAATACTGAGTGATAACGCAGCAGAGTAGAAATAGACAGCAGACTCTGAATTCCAGTTCCTTCCAGTACTACCTAAATCTCTGGGAACCATAGTTAACCATCAATTGAAAGTGGGGAATAGTGATAATAGAGCAGACACATAGAGAATTGTTGTTCAGAAGAGGAAAGAAAACTGAGGCCTGAATAATGAAGTGTGTTACTCAGGTTCAAGCTCAGACCAGAACCCAGGTTTCTTGTGTCTCATTCCAGGGTTTTTTGTTTTTATTTTTTTCTTTAGAGCCAAGGTCAGTTGCACCATATGTACACAGTGGCAAAGATTGGAATTGAAAACAAGTCAATTTTCTTAACATCTCTGTCTACAGCCTCCTCAAATTCCCTGTGGCGTGCGTCACTAATACAACCCATTCTTGTTTTAGAAACATGTGCTCCATAAGCACTCCTGTTTGATTTTCTTTGGCTAGTAGAAGATCCAGATGCTCTTATAATAGCAAAACAGATTCTCCAAATCAACTCATTCCCATTCTGTTCTACTTGCAATTCTGATCTGCTGCTGATTGGGGTTTGTCCCCAAGTCTTCCCTACCTGACATGTAAATCACATTCAGTCTTCTCTACTAGTTTGCCTTTTACACCCTTGAGTAACATTTATTTTGTGCCTATTGTGTGTCAGGTATTATCGCAGGTGCTTTAAATAGGTTATCTCCCTAATCTTGCTAACTCATTAAGGTACTAATACCTGCAGAGGGGAAAGCTGAAGTTCGGTGAGTAAATATTTACTGGGGTCACATAATTAATCTATGAAAGACCTGGGGATTGAACTCAGGTCTCCTATACTTAGAGAATGGAACTCATTCTTGAGTTCCGCCTCCCTGGCCCCAGCCCTTCTTGGCTGTAATCAGAAGTACCCAAGAAGGAACAGTTGGTGGCCTGCATATAATGGAAATATTTTCCATTCCTTTAGTGCATTTCCCCCGTTTATACTCTACCCTGCCTCAAACCACCTTCTCCAGAACCAGGACCTAGAGATCTAAGAACTGAGAGGTCAATTTTCCATTTTCAACATAGAAGATAATTTTCCTTAATGTGCAACCACTGAAAACTATCAGAGCCTCTTGTATGAAAATTGACCAGAGCCATCCCAATCAAGGAAGATATGTTTCTGCTTTCAGAGCACAGACTTGGCTTCTTCATGAAAGTTTTCTGCAAGTAACAGCCACCACCAATATCTTGGGTTTCTTTCCTCTGGCCCTACTCAGTGGCCTGTGAGTTGGTCTTTTCTAATCCTAGACTTCTTCCGCTTTACCTGACCAAAGAGGCTTTTTATTTGCTCATGGTTGCCCTTGGGGCCATGTTGGATGCAGAGTTCCAGAGTTCCTTTTGGAAGAAGTTCATCTTGTGCATAGAGCCAGTTCCACTCATCCATAAAGTAGGCAACTATTACATTATGTTGTTTTGTCTCTGAACTTTTGCCCATTTTCCCATCCCCACTGCTACCAGCCAACACCAGATTTTGTGTGTTGGGGGTAATATACCAAGGATTGAACCCAGGGGCACTTCACTATTGAGCCATATACCCAGCCCTTTTTTATTTTGAGACCAGGCCTTTTAAAGTTGCTTAGGGCCTTGCCAAGTTACTGAGGCTGGCTTTGAACGTGGGATCTTCCTATCTTAGCTGGGTTTGCAGGCATGCACCACTGTACCTGGCCCAATGCCAGATCTTAATCATCTTTTCCTAGGATTGTTTTTTAGTGTGAGAGGGACAGTGAGAGAGAAAGAGAATCAGTTTTATTTAGTTTTTCATCTGGTTTTCGTTGCTCTGACACTTAGTTGTGTATATGGTGCTGGGGTTCGAACTCATGCATGGCAGGCAAGTCCCTAGGATTGTTTTAAATTATTACTCACCATGCTACCTCCCATCTTTGCCCCTGAAAATGTAATCTCACTTTTCTTTCCTAGGTGTTGAGATCTTATTCCTATCACTTCCTTGCTTTTGAAACCTCTTAAGATAATTCAATCTCCTCAGCATGACATTCCAGGTTCTGCAAAGACTATTTCTTGGCTTTCTTTCCTGCCTCTGCAGCCCCCTTCTTTTCATGCTCTCTGTTCCATAGAGATTCACAGGGAAACTTAGATAGTATGGAGAACAACTTATTGATCAAGTTTTCCTGTGAAGGTTAGGAAGCATTCTTAATTGTGGGACTATATTAAGATAAAATTTCATGGGGCTGGAGCAGTGGCCAGTGATTATGACATGTGCCTGGCATGCACGAGGATCCAGGTTAGAACCCCAGCACCATATACACAACTAAATATCAGAGCAATGAAAACCAGACAAAAAACTAAATAAAATTGATTTTCTCTTTCTCTTTCTCTCACTGTCCCTCTCTATAAATAAATAAATAAATAAATTTCATGAATATTTGTGCCAGTCACAGGAATAATTCCTTGGGGGTAAGGAGTTGCCAAATATACTGTTAAGGCCTTTGAAAGCCATAAACAATTAAAGAGGACAGTCAGGTAGAGTAAGTAGACTACAGTGATGACTGGTATAATAGAAGTGTGAATAGTGTTTTATGAGTTTGGAGGAAGGAACTAAGTTTATAAATACTAATTTTGTAAGTTTATAAACACTAAGTTTATGTGTGTGTGTTTCAGAGAAGGGAAAATAGTCCAGTATAGCCACAGTTTAGGATTTTAGAAATAAGAGTATGATTAAGGTGAAAATTACCAAAGCCAGAATTGTAAAGGACCTAGTGTTCCACATTACTGTGTTTACAGTGTTTTTCACATTTAGCATATGATAAATGAATTCATGATTTAAATGGTAAGTTCATGATTTATGAATTAATGTTGTCTACTTGTGCATGCATGTAGCTGGGCATTAGGTTGTGTGTGTTACATTTGAAGAACCTCTGAGATATAACAAATCTCAAAAATTGGAGCCAGGATAGTTTAAATGTAAACTCACTCCAGGCTTGGAACTTCTGAGGTGTTCCTCAGTTCCACAAACCTGTAAGTTAGTCACCACATATAAGAATTCAAAAGGACCTTAGGGCACCCCTAGTTTACAAACACATCCATTCAATAAATGCCTGGTAGTACTCGTAGAGATGTGATACGGTAGTGAAGAAAACAAAGGCTGAATTTTCATGGAACTTATTTTAGTGGGGGAAATGAAGAAATATAAACAAAGATTAAAAAAAAAAAAAAGTGGCCAGAGAAGGCCTTTTGGAGGAGGAAGATGATCCAACAGGTGAAAGTGTGTAGAATAAATAACTAGAGGGTAAGCAGTGTGACTGGAGCAGCACCAGCAAGGGCAAAGAGGCGGGAAAAGGAGATAGCTTTGACCAGAACAGAACCTTGATGTCTTTTTGAGCAGTGAGGAAATGATGCTGGCAGGTAGCCAGGACTACAAAAACAAGTTAATAATAGCGAGGACAGGATTGGTGCTTTTCTGGTTCAGCCTTCCCTTGCTCCCTGCCATCTTCTGGCTTTTGCTCAGTCTTAACTTGAATCACTTTTAATACCTTCATTCTTATATCCCTCATGTAGCTTTCTTTCCCAGCATTTTTCTCACCCACATTTGCTCACATAACCTAGTAATAGAATGTTTCCTGGAAGATCAAAGCTAGAGAGGTCTGCAGACATCTGTTAATTCAGGCTCTGAGAAACCCAGAGAATGCAAACTTGCCCGGTACCAGTTATCTAGTTATTAGCAGAACTTAATTTCCTTTTTCCACTTGTCTTGCCTCTTAGTCTCTGGCTCATAATTTTCTGCATGCCAATCTCTCTTTTGTTAATATCCAGTAGAAAGGAGTCAAGCTGTGACCCATTTGCTTGGCAGGAGCAACTAGGGCTTCCTGCAGTCTGCCTTTACTTTAGTTTTTTTTTTTCATGTGAATTTATTCTTATTCTGGCCAATGTCTTTGTTGAATACCATCCTTTGCAAAGATAGCATGTTACTACCACGCTCATTCTTGCTACCCCAATATAGAACTGGCAGTCTACTCTTAACCACCAATCAGTGTGCAGACTTGTCACTGAAGCCCGGAGAAAGAATACTGAAGAGGAATTAGGTTTGGGATTGGCTAAATCTAGATTTGAATTCCAGCTTTGGTGCATACTGGGACAAAGTAATCTCAACCCAGGTTACTTATGTTCAGAGAGCAATTTTTTCATCTATAAAATGGAACTGTTAATACCTGCGTCATAGGATCACTGAAGGGATTATTTAAGGTATTGCATGTGTATATCATAAAGGAGAACTCACTTTTCAAAGACCTTTCCTGAAAGCCTGCTCCCTTTTTTGTAATTATCTAATAGCTAACATTTCTCTCTGCCAAACACTATGCTAAATGTTTTTCGCTTATGAATCTACAGTTATGGCAAGATAAAAGTTAAATTTTTTATTTAAGAGAGAGGGACAGTGAGAGAGAGAGAATGAATTTTTGATTTAGTTTTTGTGTGGCCTATTGTTGCTCCAACACTTTGTTGTGTGTGTGGTGCTGGGGTTTGAACTCATATCCTTGCACATGTCAGGCAAGCACAAATAACCACTGAGCCACTGCTCCAGCCCAAAAGTTCAGACTTTTTTAAAAAGCACTGATCTCATTTTTTATTGTCCTATTCTTGTATATTGATAGAGATCAGGTTAGGATTTAGTATGTATAAGGCGATGAGGTCCCCTTAATTCCCAAGATGGTGAACTTCCTGCTTCTTTTCCGTACTTGCTGGTTCCTGCCGGCGCCAAACCCCATCCAATCAGCGCCCGCCACCCCAGCCCAGGTACCCAGCATCTGAAACTGCCCTCCCAAAAAAGCCAACTAACCTTTCCCCTTTCGAAGTCATGTACGGCCATCCTTTATTACCCTCCGGCTTTTCCCCGACCCCAGGCCCCATCCTGCCGGCCATGTCCTTGCCACTACTCTCCCACCTACTGGCTGAGTTATGGAAGCATCAAGATTGGCTACTCCCAGATCCCACTGTAACACAAAATAGCCTCACCCTTCATCCAGGCCAATTGGTCTTCCTCAATTCCCCTGGACAAAAAACTCCTCTAAACCCTAAATGGGAGGGACCTTACCCCATCATCCT
Source organism: Aplodontia rufa (assembly GCA_004027875.1). Lineage (NCBI taxonomy): Eukaryota > Metazoa > Chordata > Mammalia > Rodentia > Aplodontiidae > Aplodontia > Aplodontia rufa. Next base: position 13,380 of record PVKS010005301.1, on the reverse strand, counting down.
CTGTACCCCAACAGCGGCTAAATTGACTATGCCCAATAATCGTGTTACACCCTGGGTTCATGTTTCCAGGTTAAAGCCATGTACAGAGCAACCACCCTCAACGGTGGCGGACCCGTCTCACCACCCAAGTTCTTCAACCTCAAACGACCTGCAGTGCTTCCCTCATCCCTCTAACCCCCTCAAACTCCGCATCTCTCGCCCTCCACCTTTACCCTCCGTCCCAGAAACATGAATCCCCTCCGGCTTTGCCTTGTCCTGTTTTTTGTCCCCTACCCTGCCCACTCCCAGGCCCCTTCCTACGTTTGGAAATTTAAAGTTGAAGAAACATACAACGATAGCGGAGATCAGATCACAAACCTAGTGGCTACAGCTAACTGCTCTCCAAAAGGCTGCCAACAGACCATCTGCCTCCAAATACCCTTGACCTCCCACCTTTCTCAAATGGCACACCCTTCTGAAACTTACCTCTGCTTCCTCCACGACCAAACACAGGGCTATTGTTCCCGGCAGCCTTCAACATATTACAGATGCCCATACTGATCTTGTAATTACCACATTGCAGACGGGCTCCGTTGGGTAACCTCTGGGAGACAGACAACCAAAACCAACAGGATATTCAAGCAGATGGGGTCCTCCTACAGCCTTACTATTCATGACCCCTGGGACTCCCGGTGGGCCAAGGGAGTCACGGGCGCCTGGTACTGCGCTACTCACTTTTCCACCCCCTGTGGAACCATACGCATTTCATGCGAATATGTTTCTGTGGGCGTCTCTATTTCTCAGATTTCAACTGATATCCTCCATCAGGAGGAGCAGCTCTCCTCAGCCATAGAATCACCCTCTCACCCATCCACCCCTGGTTCACCCCTATACAAATGGACAGATATCCTCTCAGAAACCCTCAAGTTCCTCAACCAATCCCTTCCTTCCCTTTCCCCCACAGATTGTTTTCTCTGCGCCTCCCTCGCACACCCACTCCTTGCAGCTGTACCCCTCAACGTGTCACTACCTCCGTCATCTTCTTCTCCCACCCCACCTGATCCTTTAAATCTCCTGGGGATTCCTTTATGGGAGCCCGAGGATCAAAACAACCACACCCTAATCCCCCACCACTGCTTCTTAAGATCCTCTACTCCCTTGTCCAATACATCCTTTCGCTGCGACAGCACCTCCACTTTATCCAATTCAACTTCCGCTCTCATCGGGACCTTCTTCTGGTGTAATGGAACCCTTTTTAACTCCCCCTTAAGACTTCCACCCCTTGCGTTCTGGTCACTCTGGTTCCCCAACTTACCCTCTACTCATACTTGGAAATGTCTCGCCTCTTCCACCCACCCCACAAACAAAAACGTGCCGCTTTCCTCCCTATCATGGTGGGTGTTTCCTTAGCCTCCTCAGTAATCGGAGTAGGACTATCAGGGGGAGCCCTCGGTTATTCCCTATGGACTGCTACAGATGTCAATAACAAATTCCAAGAGGCCCTCACCTCCACTGCAGATTCCCTCTCCTCCCTGCAACGACAGGTGACCTCTCTGGCAAAAGTCACCCTTCAAAACCGAAGGGCCCTAGATCTCCTGACTGCAGAAAAAGGGGGCACCTGTGTCTTCCTGAGAGAAGAATGTTGCTACTACATAAATGAATCAGGCCTAGTTGAACAAAGTATCATTAAACTCACTGACTTGGCTTCCAGCCTTCGCTCCTCTTCAAAATCTGATCCTTTTTCCTCCTCAATTCAGAATTCCTTCCTAACCTGGCTCTGGCCCCTCTTGGGACCACTATTATATTCCTAGCCTACCTGTTTTTGCCCTGCCTTATAAAATTCCTCCAGACTCAGGTAGGAAAAATTTCTAACCAAGCCTTTAACCAGCTTCTGCTCAGGAACTACCAGCTCCTGGCCACCAAGGATCCAACCAGCTCCTCATGGGAACACCTCACCGATTGCTGACATGACTGACTACCCTCCACACAGATGGCAGCAGTTCCTAAGGTCCCTCATAGATGACCTGTGGCTGATGGCACCTGTTTCCACTCACTCCCAGTGAACAAATCACCAACTTCTGGGCTCAGGGAACCTTCGTAAACTTCACCCCAGAAGAGATCACTACATACACGGACTTACTCTGGGAATTTGTCTTGGCCATCCTCCCTTACCCCCCCCCTCCCCCTGCCACCCCATGTCAGCAGGAAGTAGCTAGAGAGAGCCAACGACCTTATTCCCATTAATGAAAAAGGGGAGACCATAAGGCCATGAGGTCCCCTTAATTCCCAAGATGGCGAACTTCCTGCTTCTCTTCCGTACTTGCCAGTTCCCGCTGGCGCCAAACCCCATCCAATCAGCGCCTGCCACCCTAGCCCAGCTACCCGGCATCTGAAACTGCCCAATGAACTTTTACCCCGTTGCACGCGCTAGCCTATAAGCTTATCCCAGGCCCTATAAAAGTATGTTCAGTTACTGAATAAAGCGGAACTTCTCCGGTGAGCTGGCAGCACGGTATCATCTCTGTTCTTTCAGTATGGACCTATGTTCTAATTGTTGCCCTGAAATTTTAGCTATGTAAAGTGGATCAAGTCTTGACTTCATTCTATTGTATTTTCTCATGAGAGCCCTATACTTTAACCTCATAACTATTAGGAATCTTGACTTGCTTGTAAAATGTCTCTGATGACTGAACTGTAGCAACTAGGCTGGCCCTGTTTGACTTGAGAACAGAATGAGAAGCAGAGCACTGGATGGCCTGGAGCCATTAGATTAAGGATTAGAAATTTCTCTCAAATCAGCTGAATCAGAAGATTTCTTTTCTTTCTTTCTTTTTTTTAAGAGAGAGAAAGAAATAGAGAATCAGTTTTATTTATTTTTCCATCTGGCCTTTGTTTCTCTGACAATTGTGTGTGTGGTGCTGGGGTTTGAACCCAGGTCCTCGTGCATGCAAGGCAAGTGCTCCAACTACTGAGCTACCGGTGGCTCCAGCCCAATCAGAAGATTTTTTGGGTAGAAACTGGGAATGTTGTTGAGGGTAACTGCTTGAATTATCTTCTGGGAATGGGTATTGACAATTCCATTGAGTGTAAGGACCAGCAATATAGAGCCATCTTTATTTGTTCCTGGGTAAACCATGTGTGTTGTCAGGTGTCATTGCCATTCAGGACATCAGCTGCTGGCTCCTGGATAAAACTGCTGTTCTATAGCTTGATACAGCCCGGTCTTTGGAATTGCACAGACATAGGTTCTAATCCCTGCCTGACAGTTACTACTTGTGTTCCCTAGATTAATTCTTTCTTTCTCTCTCAGAGCTTTAATTTTCCTGTGTAAAATGATGCTGTTAATATCTACTTTTTTTTTTAAGAGAGAAGAAATCAATTTTATTTATTCAGCTTGTTTTTTCTCCAATACTTAGTTGTGTATGTGGTACTGGGGTTTGAACCAGATCCTTGCGCATGCCATGTAAGTGCTACAAATGCTGAGCCACTGCTCCAGCTTCCTTGATACCCTACTTTTGAGGTCATTGTGAGAATTCAAAATACTTTAGGTAAGTAAGTATCACACAATACCTGATGCTTACTTTGGCAAGTTGATTGGTTGCTGTTAGCTCTTTGAAGACCAGTATCTCTAGGAGGTAAAGTCAGGATTGCTCTGAGACCCGCCACCACTCCCACTTCCCACCTTTACCCTAAGAAATGCCCTGGGCTTCTCCTTTCCTTCCCCAAGTGCAGGCCCCAAAAATACTGAGCAAAAAACGAAACCTCAAACCTCGAGGCCAGGCTCTATCCCTTCAGGTACACATCTGAGTAAGAAGGATTGTTATCTAACAGATATGCAGGGGGCAGGGCAGGTAACTCAAGCAGCAGCTTCTCTCTGTTCCCAGTAAATTGGTCCTCAGGGATCCTAGCTTTGAAATTCTAATTGACACAGGAAGGAAAAGATTCATTAGGCTCCGGACTTATTAAAATGCTCTGCTGCTCACCTACAATTTATTCTTGGCACTTCATCAGTAGGAATTAAATAAACCAGTGGGCTGGGAGGTTACTGACAGCAGAGTCCTATGTGCTAGGACTGCAGGTGTTGATCCTCCTATTCTGTGAAACATGCAGCTGGCATCAGAGGCATTCCACCCCTAAGACTTTGCACATGAATCTTAAGTCTCATTTACCATCATCACTTGGAAGGACCTTCTGAAATCATAAATGATAACTCCTTTGTGTATGGTCCAAACAAGGATTAGGGCTTGTTTAAGATCACCAAGCACTTCAGTGCTGGAGTCAGAATTAGAATCAGGGATATTTCCCCTGCACCCACTTTCAGTTTATACACCCAACATTCCATTCAGTCAACCTTCAACAGGCACTTTTAGCACATCTGCGTACCAGCATTCTGTGATAAACAAAGTAGACCTGAGGTAAGAAAACACTTGACCCCCAAGTATTAGAGGAGATTCAAAAAGCCTGCATAAGTCTGAGGATTAGGTCAGAATTAATTCAAGCAGAGTGATAGATGAAGAAAGTTAAAGCTGAGGAACCATCAGCCTACAGAGGCTGGAGACTTCCACTAATAGAAAGTTTTAGTCTTGCTAGCATGGAAGAATTGAGGAAAAGATGAGAAATTAGGTCAAATCTACTAGGTTTGACCCACTTTCTCTTTAGTTATAAAGAATCCAGGTCCTGGGATCAGGAGTTTTTGCTTTGAGATGTGTTTCTGCTGTCAATATGTTGATAATTATTCTGGTGACATTTATTAACATCTTTTTTTTTTTTAAAGAAAGAGGGGACAATGAGAGAGAGAGAAAGAGAGAAGTAATTTTTATTTAGTTTTTTCATGTAACTTTCATTCCTCAGAAAACTTCGTTGTGTACGTGGGTGCTGGGGTTTGAACTCGTGTACTTGTGCTTGCCAGGCAAGTGCTGTAACCGCTGAGCTACCGCTCCAGCCCTATTAACATCTTTTTTAAGTGATCCAGGTTGGTCATTGGGGTACACAAAATGCACAAGGTGTGTGTTGTTTCCTGCCTCAAAGATCTGAAGCAAGCAAATCAATAAACAACCTCTGTAGTAAATCAAAAGAATAGTTTAATCTCTCCTGGAGGAAGTCAAGGTTGAGCAGCTGAGTTAGTTTTAACATTTTCTCTGGGCTTTGATGGTATCACCTGTCAGGTGGTAAATAACTATTGTCTTGTGTAGTTTATAAGCATATGAGAGAACAACTTTATAATGACTGATGTTTGTGTGGCATTTGGGTTACAAAACACTTGATAGCATTAATTCATTGAATCTTAATTACAATCTTATGATTTAGGAAATCCCCTCTCCCAGTTTACAGATGAGAACATTAATATTTAATGCTTTTACAGGTTATTTTTATTAACAAGTTAGGGTTAAAAATCCAAATCCTGAGCTCTGCTTTGCAGTACAGTATAGCTAAACAAACTTTGAAAAGTAAAAAGATGACCTTACTGTCCCCTACTTACATAGCAAATTATTCCTTTCACAGTCAGTAGAAATGTAAAGAATATCTGCCGCATGAAAAGCAGACCTAAGCTAGCTGGGGGGAAAAAGGGAGCTTATTTCAGGTCTTGCCTAGCCTGGGCCCTGAACTTTAAGACCTTGTGCCCTTTGCTGAGTGGTGTCTCAATTATTATCTCATTGGCTGCTCATAGCAGCTTGTGCTGTGGATAGAGCCTGCTTTATAGATGGTTAAACTGAGGTCTCCAGAACTTAAGCAATCTAGAATTAATCAGTTGTTCATTCTAGAACCAGGACTGCAATCTTGGGTTCTTGACACCAAACAGGTGCTCTTAAGTCATAGAATATATAGTCTCCTTTGATTCAGTTTAGTTCAAATATTTCTTGAGTATATACCATGATTTGCCAGAGACTTAGCTACACAAGAAAACCTCTAGTGAGACTCCAAACACCTTGGTGCAGCACTTTCATTTTTTAAGAGCACAGACTTGGTTTACTTATTTCCTGGTCCCAAGCCAGGGCCCAGATGTAAGAATTCTTTGCTGTTGTTTTGGCCTTAGTCTGCCAGAAGCTTGAGAGAGCAGATGGCCACAGCAGTGCAGATCATGAGGCAGAGCTAGAGGATGAGCTGAGAGCCCTATGTTCAGTTACTGCTGTTTGTGTACTTAGGCCCTTGTCAAGGTATTCTGCATCCCAGAGTAAAGTGAAGCTGGCCTACCTTGTCCCATTTCCCATCTCCCGTCCTCCAGTGCCTATCTTTTCTCCTTGGACAGACCTCATACAAGGACTCTGGGATTTGCTGCCTTAAATGACCTCTTGTACCTATTTCCTAGGCATGTTCTGTGATAAGGTTAAGGAGTCTGGCCCCACAGCTAGTCTGATATCTGCTCTATTAGATCACTTGGGCTACAGGCCTCCCACCAGGTTCCAACCCAGTCTTCTGGCTTTTTTTTTTTTTTTAATAGGGAGAGAGAGAATCAATTATATTTATATTTATATTTTCATCTGGCCTTTGTTTCACTGACACTTAGTTGTATATGTGGTGCTGACATTTGAACCTAGGTCCTCACACATGCCAGGCAAGCACTCCAACCATTGAGCCACTGCTCCAGCCTCACACTCTTCTGTTTTTATTCCTGACTCCTTAAGCAGATTCTCTGCTTGGCATGACTCTGTCAAGCATCCTAAAGAGTAATCAATACTGAGAGAAATTGATATTTCCTATTTATCAAAAATACTAACATGGAAAATTTTACAGAGCATGATTTTGAGGCAGAATGACTGGGAACCCAGCAAGAACCTTATAAATCATGAAAGGGAATAGCAACATTTATTCATGATGTTTCAAATGTTCTAACATTCATAACTTTATTCATTACAGAACACTTTTATTCCTTTCCTGCTGTTGAACCGTAGAGCAACTCTTTGAGAGAAACAGTGCAAGGATTTCTATTCCCACTTGACAACAGAGGAGACTAAAGCCTAGGAAAATTAGGAGAGCTTGTTACCATCTGGTAATTGTGGTGATAGAGCTCAAAACATAACAAAGATTTCAGAGACAAGTAGTTGGGGGTTTGAAATATGGAGCCTACAACTTTCTAGCTTTGTAGCCCTAGGCAAGTTACTTAGCCTCTCTGAGTCTCAGTTTCCATCTCTGTAACATAAGCATAATATCTACTTGTGGTTGTCTAAAAAATTATATCCTCTGTACTGCTGACACAATACAGAAAAAATAATGGAGCAGTCCCTAACTGCAGGTTAGTGTTTTAAATGTATTATATATTCTGAACCTTTGAAAAACAGTGAAATGAGCTACACATAATTCCTATTAACTCGAATATAGTTTGTGTCTCACTGGGTTAAGAAAACTAGAGGGAAGTAGGGGTGTTGAAGACACTTAAGTACTTCTGATGCAAATCACAGTAGCTAGAGCTGATAGGGACTGTCTCAGTGTGTCTTTCTCAGGCTATATATTCCTCAGAAGATATGTTAATAATTTGGGGGAAAGTGAGGTTGAATAATAAATAGTAAGTACATTTCTTTATTGCTGACTTCTAAGAGCTTTACTGATCATGTGATTTTTGGGAGTGTTTTGGAGCATTGAGGCAAGTGGATTATGCCAAGTTTCTGTTTTTATTTGAACTTGGAGCCCCTTTCTGAGAAGCTCTCCTTACCATCTTGAAGAAGAATGTCCTTCCTACAACATAGATTTGCTCCAGTTCTTTCATCCTCTAGGTGAGGTAAGTAAGGTCTGTAACTGAACTTCTTCCAGAACCAAGTGTAAAGCTCAAGATGCCTCACTCCCTTTTGTACCATACCACTTAACTGTATTTCCGTCTTTCTGTCTTCCTTTTTTTTTTAAGAGAGAAAAATAGAGAATCAGTTTTATTTAGTTTTTTAATCTGGTTGTCATTGCTTCTACACTTAGTTGTACTGGGGCTCGAACCTGGGTTCACACATGCCAGGCAAGCTAGATAACTGCTGAGCCCTCATTCTTTTCTAACTCCAGCCCTCATTCTTTTCTAACTAACAAATTCTAAAATTACAGAGGCTTCTGCAAACCACTCATCAGCATTGTTAGAGCATCAAGCTTTTTGTTTTGATTTGTTTGTTCCAGTAAGCAGGAAAATGAGGAAATAGACTTAATGGTCATCAAATGTTTCCAAACAGTTGAAGACCCAGGGGTCAGGTAATTAGCTCAGTGTTTGGAAAGGCACCTCTAACCCACTCAAAGAACTCTGTTTTTGCTGTGAGAAGTTTAGATTGCATAAGGGGGAACTCTCAATCTAGGAGGTCTATGGTACAGCTCCCAGTGAGGACCACCCTGACCTGACACCAGTAATCATGGAAAAGATCCAGAGAGGCATTTGAAGAGAAGTGTCAATTTTCTGCTCCTGTCACCATCTTTACTAGAAATATGCTGTGAGATTTCTATCCAGACTCTGACAGAGAGAGAGGTTCTCTTGGCATTTGGTGGGGGCTATCCTTGCATTTTACATAAGCCTTGTAGTCAGATCTAGTAAAAATACCTCCTTTATATTTTTAAAGTTATTTGGTAGACTCTTCAAGTAGATCTTATATTGAAAACAGTCTTGTGATATTGTTATCTTTCACTTGGCGCATGAGGACATTAAGGCTGGGAGAGGGGTAGTCATTTGTCCAAGGGTCCGGTAGCAAATTGGTGATAGGTTTTTTGTTAGATCACAGGTCCTAATATAAGGCCAACATGTAGTAGATGTTCAAAAATATTGATTGATTGAAAAATTTATATAGCCTCAGGAATGAACTGTTGGTCTTTTAACACTTTTGTTCAGGGTTTGTTCTAGTAAATAAGCATGGTGGAACCCAGTGGTTGGGTTCATCTTGGGGTCACCAGATTATAGAGAGAAAGGACTGGGTTTCCCTCTCAGTATTGATGACTAACAAGGATAGCATTTTCTGACTTTTACTGCTCTCTGCTTGGTGAGGACCTTGTACATCTTCCCTACCACAGGAATCTCAGATTCAGCAGTCTAGACAGCAGACTCACCCTCTTGTTGCCTCTGTTCCTAAGCATACTGAATAAAGACACCAATTACACTCAGCTTTCACCTTCCTCACCTAGGATTATTTCACTGTGTGTTAACAGAAATTCACTAAGCATCTCCTGGTTGCAGGGTAGTGCTGAGGCTGGGATTGCAGAGATGAATAAAAACACTCTCTGCCTTTAAGGAGTTCAGAGTCTACTGGGGCGGGGGGCACGGATTTATGATGGCAGAGGTATAGCTGTTGTTCTCATGAGGATGTCAGAATCCTGAGCACGGAATGGCTGGACCTGCCTGGGGTAGGAAACAAAGGCTTTCCTGTCAAATGTTTTCATTTATTAATTTCATTTTGGTACTCAAGATTAAATCCGGGGACACTTTACTACTGAGCTATACCCTAGCACTTTTTATTTATTTATTTATTTAGAGATAGGTTCTTGCCTTGCCCAGACTGACCTCAAATTTGTTACCCTCTTACCTCAGCCTTGCCCAGACTGACCTCGAACTTGTTACCCTCTTACCTCAGCTTTCCAAGTCCTGAGGAGTTTTCATCAGGGCGTCACATCAACAGATTTCTACTTAGAAAACTACTATAATTCTAGTCTCTTATCACCAAATCAGAAATTGGTTCCAGTCCTGTTTTATTGACTAAGCAGCATCTCTTAACCTTACACACTGTTAAGATTGTGATATTTGAGGCCATCTATTAAGTGGGGCCAATAGTAATAAAGCCATTTTCATTTAGAAAAATCATTAATGATTAACTTGCTAGTAACTACCTCATTGAATTCTCATAACAGCCTGTGGGGAGGTCCTGTAATATTATTCCCATTTTATAAGTAAGAAAACTATGACACAGGAAGGTTAAATCATTTTCCCAGGATTGCAGAGATGTTTCTTTTCTGTTTCTCTCTAGCATTCTCTGCTTGTTTCTTTTTCTTTCTTTTTTTTTTTTAAGTAGGGTGGGGGCAGAAAGAGAAAATCAATTTTTATTTTTTCATCTGGCCTATTTCTTCAACACTTAGTTGTGTATGTGGTACTGGAGTTAGAACTCAGGTCCCTTGCACATGCCGGGCAAGCGCTTCAACCCTTGCATCGCTGCTCCAGCCCATGCTTGTTTCTTAAAAAGCATGCGTGTGGGGGCTGGAGCAGTGGCTCGGTGGTTACGGTGCTTGCCCAGCATGCGCAAGTACACGGGTTCAAACCCCAGCAACCCACGTACACAACTGAGTGTCAGAGCAACAAAAGCCATGTGAAAAACTCAATAAAAATTGATTCTCTCTCTCTGTCTCTCTCTCTCTCACTCACTGTCCTTCTCTCTCTCTCTTTTTTTTTTTTTTAAAGCATGCATGGGGAAAGGATTGGAGTGGGGGCAATGGTACGTTAAGTTCAGTTCAGTAGATACTTCTTGAGTAACCACTCTGGGTTGGGACTTATTCTGATAGGCATTGAGAATGCTGAGATGAAATAGATTATGGTCCTTGATGTCCAGGAATTCAATCAGCCTAGGAAGAGAGGTGATACTGAAACAGATCATTTTAATTCATTCTCCTCAAGTGGATCTTAGCCAGCACATCAGACCCTACTGCCCATGTCTCATACCACAACTAGCAAGGCAAGATTTCCTTGCTGCTATGTTGATTGTTAAAATAATATCCTTGCCATCATTAAGTTAGCTGTTATTAATGTAGAAAGTACTAATACCTTGGAGAAGGTCATGAGCTCTTCAAAAGAGACTTTTCATATGCTCAATTGGAAAAGCCCATTTTATTTTTATAGGGGGGTGTGGAAGTACTCTGAAACTGCTGTTAGGGCTGAGGGAGTCTTTGGCTTGAGGAATATACAATAGGGAAGGATTTTTGTTCTCCCAGGCCTCCTTCCTGGCCACCTGGTGTGCTCCTTAGTTATCACATCCTTCATAGCTTCTTGTACCCAGGCACATTATTTTATTTGGCAGAATGAGCAAGAAGGGGTAGATAGCTTTCTGAGGCAAGACATCTGCCAAGAGAAGCAGTGACTGAGTGTCTGCTGAGAATGGCAGAGGCAGTGCCAGGTCTTTGTGAGTATAGGTATTATTACATGAGATGCCTCCAGTCAGTCAGTCCATGAGTATTATTGGAGACCCTGCCAAGTGCTGAACAATGTGTTAGGTGATGTGGAAAATACCCAGAAACCTCCATGCTGCTTGGTGAGAGAAGACTACTAAACTTGAGACAAAGAGGAGGTGACAAAAGACAGGTTATTTTGCTTAAGGGTTGAACTGATGGTTTAAACTCTTAGGAGCAATAGGGACTTATATGTGCCTCCTCACTGAGCACCGTGTAGCATGTGGCATAGGAATGGTTATTGGCTCTCAGGAAGTTCAGACTCTTCAGTGGCCACAGGTTTCTCCTGATCTGACATCTTGCAGGCTTTCTGATGCCATTTCTTATAACATGCCTTCTTGCATCTAGTCTGGCCAAACCATAGTACCTGCCAGTATTCAGTAAATAATGGAAATTTTGTCATGCTGCTACAACTTTGCATATTCTATTTCCTCTTTCCTAAATGTTCTTTCTCACTTGCGTGTTTGATAACTTCATCTTGTCCTTTAAGACAAGATCTGCACTTTTAGGGGCTGGAGTGGTGGCTCAGCAGTTATTGCACTTACCTGGCATACTTGAGGATGCAGGTTCAAACCCCAGCACCACATACACAACGAAGCATCAGAGCAATGAAGGCCACTTAAAACACATTAAAAACTAAATAAAATTGATTCTCTCTCTCTCTTAAAAAAAAAAAAAAGATCTGCATTTCTTGACAATTCCTCTTCTCTGACTTTTTCTTTTCCATTTCCTTTCCCTCTTCCTTCTGTTCTGCAGGTCAGTGACAAGCTTCTGAGTTCCAAGTTGCTCTTTTCATAGCTCTTATCAAAATGAAACTTAAGTTCTGGTTTTCCTGAGGTCTCTACCACTGGACTGTGAGAGCAGATTGTTCCCTATTCATGCTTACACTTCATACAATTTCAGACAGTAGTAGGTGCTCAATAAATTTTTTTAAAATAAATGAGTAAATAACTATATCTTTTCAACATATTTTTCCTGTACCTTGGAGCCTACAATAACTTTTTTGTAGCATTCAAAGCTATAAAGTAAAAAACTAGAAAACAAACACCTTCACATAACAATAAGAACAAGGAGACTTGGAGTTTTTTGTCTACTAATTTACAACCCTCCCTCCTCCCAACACACACGATGTGCTAATGCATGACCTGTTTAGGTTGCCATGAATGTTGCATTCATTGGAGATAGCAGTGTAAATTGGTATAGCCTTTTTGGAAAGCAATTAGGCAGTGTATCTCAAGAACGACAAAAATGTTCATACTTTTTTTTTTTTTTTAAAGAGAGAAACAACTTTATTTAGTTTTTCACATAGCCATAGTTGCTCCAACACTCAGTTGTTGAACGTGGTGCTGGAGTTTGAACCTAGGTCCTGGTGCTTGCCAGGCAAGCGCCAAAACCGCTGAGCCACCGCTCCAGCCCCACGTTCATACATTTTGACCAGTAATTTCACTTCTGGGAATTTGTCCTAAGGAAATAATCTGATGTAGAATAAATTTCCCCTCAGATGCTATTATTTATAAAAGTGAGTAATTGGAAGAAGCTGAAATAACCACCAGTCTAAATTATGATAAATCTGCTCAGGGAAAAGTATAAGCTATTGAAAAGTAGTTACAAAAAATGGTATCTATTGAAACTACATAGCAATGAAGTCAGATATAACAGATGATAAATGTCTTATAATGCTAGTTGGAAAAAAATAAGTTATCAGATTGAATGATCCAACCATGTAATGCACAAGAAAAAAACACTGGCAGGAAATAATGACAGGATGCTAAGAGTAGTTATGTCCTGTGGAGGAATGGGAGATTTCGGTGATTTTATATGTTAATATAAAATAACATGGGGGTGGAGCGATGGCTTGGTGGTTATGGTGCTTGTAGCACTTGCCTGGCATGCTTGAGGTTGCGAGTTCAAACCCCAGCACAATGTACACAACATGTCAGAGCAGTGAAAGCCACATGAAAAACTAAATAAAAATTCATTCTTTCTTTGTCACTGCCCCTCTCTCTTTAATAAAGTAAAATAAAGTAATAACCATATTAAGTAATACATGGTCACATTACCCATTTTGTTAGTTAAACGTTTTAAAATAATAAACCAAACCTCTGATATGGATTTCACTTTTTTTTTTAATTTTTTTTTTTATTGTTAGAAGAATATAGAAATACAGTTGAGGAAGAAACATTATCAAAACATTATCAATCAGTGGATATAAACTTTGTTATTGAGGGGAAAAACCAGCTCATGGATAACCACCTTGGATTTTACCTTTTGCAGTTTCCCCAAGAAGAACTCATGCGT